>PVJA010023599.1:0-32798 GCA_004027025.1 Myocastor coypus | reverse complement strand
TTTTAAAAAAAAAAAAAAAAAAAAAAAAAAAGAAGAAGAAAAGAAAGAAAGAAAACATAAAATCAAAGCAAGTCACTAAGTGTGGTCTATTTTTAGGAGGAAGGGTTCATACAAGTGTGAGTTTAGCAGGAGGCGGAGCTCATTGGGATCATTTTAAGGCTATTACAAGAGATGTAAACAAAGGACTACAAATTGTGGAGATAACATTTAATGGCTATATTTCAATTCTGAGACATTCCAGTAGTAATGTGCATACTTATTGCCTAAATCTTGTTGTCTAAATGCCATTACATTTCTTCTTGGAGAAATGACTGATTTAAGGACTAGAACAGTAAGTATATAAGATGAGCTTGGAGCACCTTGAAGTTCTAGAAAGGAGATCAAAACAAAACAAAAAGAGACACAAAAGCCAATACAACAGCTCCCGGTAGTCAAAGCTAGAATAATTTGAACAACAAAATAAAAATCATGGTATAAATTAAAGCAAAGCATGAAATAAATATACAGTCTTCTATACAAATGATAGACTATAAATGAATGGGGAAAAGTGACACTTTGTTCCTTAAAGAAAAATTCTAATTAATATATGTAAGATATTTCTATCTAGGACTACAGGCTTAATGTTATAGTCCTCTAGAGACTGAAAAGGATTTAGTAACTTGTTCTCCAAAAAGAGGTTTTTGGAAAGGAGGGAAAAAAAATGTAAGTTTTCAGTGGAGAAACTGGTTAACACTACCATGGTCAAATAATCAAGGTAAAATAACTAGTAATAAATTATGCTGGTGTCATAAGGACATTTCATTGTGTATTATTCTCAAACTTTATAACTATACTTTAGTTTTATGAGAAAAACATCAGATAAATTCAAATGATGGAATATTTTATCTAATACTAACCAGATGGACTCAAACTCTTATGGTCACATCAAGGTCATAAAAAAAAAATGAAAAGGCAGAGATAAATTGTCACAGATCACAGATTAATGAGATATAACAGCTGACAGCAACATGGCATCTTGGATTGGGTCTTAGAACAGAAAATAGGACACAGTTAAAAATACTTTAAGCCTACAGTTGTATCAATGGAAATCCACCAGTTTTTGTAGCTATATCCCAGTAATGTACAATGTTATCATTAGAGTGTCTTACTTTTCTCTTGCTGACATGAAATACCCAACACCCAGAAGTTGAAGTAGGTAAGGTTTATTTAGCTTACAGTTTGTAGAGGTTTCAGTCCATAATTTGCTGGCTCCAAGATAAGGTGGCTTAGCGGAAGCGCATCACAGAAGAGAAACAGATCATGGAGGGCAAAGGGTGACAAAACAAGTAAGGGATTTTCATAGCTCTTTCTATCCCTTATATTTCATCCAGACAACATAGGATGTGTAGCATTGACACCCATTGAACTCAGCATTCCATCATGAGTCAGTCCCAGCATCACACACTCTAGATCCAGCCACCTCTGAAAAAGCCCCACCTATGACTGGATGAGACTTTGGGGGTACATCTAGACATAAAGCATCACAAGAGGAAACTGCATAAAGCATACACAAGAATATTTGTGTTCTCTTGTAACTATTCTGATAAAGCTAAAGTTATTTTAAATTTTATTATAAACAAAAAGCAAAGCATCTTTTTGCAATTTTATCTATTACTTATTATTACTATTGTTGTTTTAGGTTTTTGAGATAGGATGTCACTATGTAGTCTCGGCTGAAGTTTAACTCACTATGTCGCTGAGGCTTACCTCAAACTTGCAGTCATCCTCCTGGCTCAGCCTCCCCAGTGTTGGAATTATAGGCATGTGCCACCACCCTTGGCTTTTGATACCATTTTAAAAGTGTAGGGACTGGATGATTTCTCCCTGGATTAGCTTTGGGCTCACCACCTTTCAAGCTTTCTGTGTCCTCCACTACCTGCATACTCGCTGCATCAGGTGCCATAAAAAATGTTAACAGACCCTAGTGTCACAGCATTAAAGTAACACACCACTTGGCTAGGAGAATTCCTACAAGTCATTCCACTCTCTGGAGACCCATCTGGAGATAGGTGTGGAGACCTATCACAAAGCAACTCAAGTTTTTTTTTTTTTTTTTTTTTTGTCTTTTTGAGACAGGGTCTCGCTATGCAGTTGAGGCTGGTCCTGAGCTCACTTTTGTAGCCCAGGCTGGTCTCGAACTCACACCAATCCTTCTGCCTCAGCCTCCCGAGTGCTGGGATTACAGGCATGAGCCACCACGTCCGGCTCAAGTTTTTTTTTTTAATCCAGATTTCAAAGATGTCTAGGGCCACACCAAGGAATCTAGGATACAGTCATATGTGAAGGAAGAGAAGTTTAAATGAAAAAAAGATCATTCTTAAACCAATTTCATTTTTTTTAAGTCTTCCAACAGTTTATTAGAAAGAATGTAGACATTTAAAACAATCCCACTGTCATGAACATAAATTGAGGTTTTTCAGCTAGGGTACAAGCTGAATCAAAAACAAACAAAAAAACCCAATAGTGTATTAACACCTTTTCATTCATTTGCCATACTGACAGTGCAAATACAAATCTGGTCTAAATGTACAGACTCTCAAGCAACAATGTACAGCTTTCTTTGTCCTCCATGCTGAGAGATGTAAAAGCTTAAGGGCCAAATAATACCAAATGTATAGGCTTAAAAAACCATCTAAGTTAAGGGCATTCACTAGTTTTAGCTAAGATACATCTGGAACACTGACAAGTGATCATTTACATACAATAATGTGAAGTAAGTTTTTTGAAAAATAAACTTTTAGTGGAACAATTCTGAAAGGTACACCAGAAGAATGGCAGGTTATCAGTTTAACATATCAGCCAATTTGAGTTCATACCTAAGGTCTAAAATTTAGTTATGTTCCCTATGCTGAGAACTTTCTATCATGTCAGTAACTATGTTATGAAGTAAAGGAGACAGGTGAAATTTTTTTTTTTTTATTATCACAACTGCTGTATTGTCTATGACCTCAACAACTTGTGAAAGTCTGGGAAATGTTCATGCATAAGAATAATCCCTCCAATGACTTGAAATTGCCCCATACAATGGTACCTTATCAACCCTTAGTGAAGCCTTAAAGGGAGTGGGGAGAACAGGTTTGAAAAATGGGTCAAAGGAGGCAAATAGAGCATCTGCCTTTAGAGCTATCAACTCAGGAATTCTCTCAATTATGAAATCTTGAAGTGAAGTTATTTTCTTTTTCAAACTTCAGGTGATGACATTTGCTTATTCCAGATCCGGCATTTTTTCATCATCACTGTCTTGTGAATCATCATCTGTTCCATCTACTTCTGGTAAATCTACATCCTCATCACCACCCATGTTGTTCATCATCTCAGAGAAACGATCAAAATTAGACATGTCTTCATCAGAATCATCCTCCCAGTCTTTCCAATTACTGAGGTTCACACTAAGCCAATTAAACTTTGCCCTTTCTTTTGTTAACTTAGGCCATGACTGGCCAGATTCTCTTTTTCGTAAACAACATAAAATTGATCGGTCTGTTCTTTTATGCTTGGAATCACTTGGATCAATAGAGTGAAAAAGATCAATTTCATTTAAATGTTTAAAATTATCACTTCCTCCAAGACAACTGAAAGTAAGTTTGGATTTTTCAAAATTTACATTAACATCTTTACTGTCTTCAACACAAAATTCAATGAAGACATAGTCCCTTCAATCATACCACTTTGCAGAAGCAGGCTGCATTGTGAACGGGGCAGCGGGACGGGCGAACGGGTGGGCGGGCCTCTTGCGGCGGCTGCTAGGGAGTCGGATCATCTCCGGTAGCGACTCCGGTGTTGTCTCCTGGTCGCGGCCTCTTCTCGCTGCCCTCAGGCGACAGCGGGCTCTACCTGAGTTCCCACAATGCACCGCGCGGAGAGCGGCTCCTCGGTCTAAGAGCAGAGGAAAGTGTAGGAAAAGGGGCGCGAGGAGGGAGAATCACCAATTTCATTTTGAGGGTTGCTTTCAGACATTTTCCTGTTACAACATAGAATATAACATCTGACCACATAAACTCAGGGATTGGTTCTAGGGCCTTGGAAAAGGCTGGTGCAAGCTTGGGGTCCTGAAGCACAAGTATGAGTTCAGCAGGAAGTCCATTCCAACATATCTCAGAAAAACAGTGATCTTTGCCAGAATTTCCACTGTCTGTTGCTTCCAGCTTTTTAACTCAGAAGCTCTTGGTCTTTCAGGAAGCTCAGACCAGGTACTCCTGTCTAAAGTGTTTCCCAGTGCCACTCTGCAGGCTCAGGTGTATCTCCTAGATCCATACCTAATTCCTTTATGACATTTGATCACATAGGTTAAATTTAGATTTCTAGCTTCCTCTTACCCTGTAGGCTTGCTCAGCATGTAGTTCAAAACTTTTTTTTTTTTTAAATCTTTGTGCTGTCATAGTAGGCCCTCAATAAGCCCTTGCTGAGTAAATGAATTAAAGCTCTCACTAAGAGAGGGAAAACCTGGTTAGGAAGAGGCTGGCCAGCCAGGGCAAGAACATCAAGCCCCAGGTGCCTGTCTGCGCAGCAACCTCTGGAATCAACTGCAATGGGAGGTAAAAGAGACTGCCAATCTGTAATAACTTCCTGAAAGGACAGAAAGAATAATGAGGCAGGTGTAGAGGAATGAATATTTGTAATTTCAGCTTCTCCAGAGGTGGGAAAGTCAAGCCTGTGTAACATAAGCCATGATGGTCTCCAAAAACAAAAAGTAATATTGATGGGTGTCACCTCCTATACATATTAATATTTCATCACTCCTACACATATTGCAATGCTGAATATGGCTAACTGTAGAGGAAATGCTCATATTTTCTCAAGATTATTTTAAATCTGAATTAGCCTATTCAAATATTTTAAAAATTACATACCCCAGTGATTCAAACTAAATGACCACAGGAAATAGAAACAGCTCCCCCAAAATTAAAAAAAAACCCTTTATTTAGAAGAACATCCAAAGAAGCCAGCAAAGCAGTCCCAACTCACTATACCATTGTATGTGATTTCAATTCTTTGTAGTGTTAAGAATGATTTAAACTTCTTTTTTTGTCTTTAAGACAACTATGCAGTTGACTGGCCTTCAGCTCATTTTGTAGCCCAGGCTAGTCTGAACCCAATGATCCTCTTGCCTCAGCCTCCCCAGTGCTGGGATTACAGGCATGTGCCACTGGCTCTAGAGCTTGATTTAAATTTTTAGAAAATAGTACTTAATGTAAACATGATTGAAAAATTATTAATACTGTCAATTCTTGAGATTTTAAATATTGTTTTTACAATGACACTTTCAAAATTCCATGTTCTGAAAGAGAAAGTAGGGAGGAATAAGAACACATCCAGCTTATTTGTCTTGGAGTTGAAAACAATTTTTACAGAAAGTAAAGTCTCCATACACTCTTTGTATGCCTACTCCTAAACAGACTCGGACTCTGGATGTGAGGTCCGCATAGAGAGCTGTCTGGTGAACACAAGATCCCATAGTTTGTGACGAAAGGGCTCAACCTATCTTTTTTCACACACTCGGGACTACACACTCACTAAGAGAATAAGGTTTACACACAGAAGTGAATACCAGGGGTGAGTAACCAGGACAAACTCAAGACCACAAGAAAACACACGCCCTTTCGAAGGACACGCATGCGCATAACGACAGAGAAAAAGTGGCGGAGGGTGTCGGCTCGGGTAAATCTCTACGGCTTCCGCCGACGGCTTCCCTGAGCCCGCCTCCGAGCCAGAGCAGACAGATAATTGGCCAGTGTGGTCCGGCTCAGGGCGGGAATTGGTTGATTGGCGGCATAGTCCCGGGACAGCCTATCTACAAACCCGAGTAGCTGGAGAAGGTGCTGGCTACCGCGAGGCTGCGGTAAGTGGGGCTGTTGACTGGAAAAAGTTGCGAGAAGGAATATGGTCCCGGGTTTGACTTTGGCAGGATGATGTGGTAACAGGACTGAAGCTGAAGCAACCAGGTTGGGAATGTGGGAAGAGCGACAGGCTCGGTGAGCCAGAGGGGCGTTTGCGCTGGAGGGAAGCAGGTGGCCAGGGCCCTGCTTAGCCCAGTGCGTCGGCGGAGCCGTGGGAGGTCGGCGCTGCGCCTCAGGCCTGGGGCTCCCCCCGCTCCCCCCCTCTCTCAGCCACCTCCTGCCCGGTGCCGTCTTGTGCCCCCCTCCTCGCCTCTGGGATTGTCTTGGGAGCTCCAGTTTCCGCGCTGGCGGCTTGGCGGCGAGTCCCTAAGGCGTTGCACTCTTTCCCGGCGCGGCCGGTGCGCGTCTCGCCTCTCCGAGGTCAACTTCGCCTGGCCCGGGCTTCAGTTTCACTGTTTCTTCTCCCAGAATTTCCTGTGCATTTTTTTTTTTTTTTTTTTTTTTTTTTTTTTTTTTTTTTTTTTTTTTTTTTTTGTCTTTTTGAGACAGGGTCTCGCTATGTAGTTGAGGCTGGTCCTGAGCTCACTTTTGTAGCCCAGGCTGGTCTCGAACTCGCACCAATCCTCCTGCCTCAGCCTCCCGAGTGCTGGGATTACAGGCGTGAGCCACCACGTCCGGCTTTCCTGTGCATTTTCCTGCCCAGTTGACATAAGGGCCCAAAGAAAAGGCCAGCCTTTGGCATGTTTGTTTGTTTGTTTTTAAATGTAAGTCTTCATGTTATACATACGTTGAAATGATACGAAGAATCCTGTAATTCAGTGCGCCCTTTCAGTGATTAACAATTCATAGCTAGTCTCGTTCCCCTTTCCTGAGTAATTTTGAAGTGAAACTTGGACTTCTTTAATCTCTTTTATTATATTTCTACGTCTTTGTCATGATCATTAAGCATACTTTTTCCGTCATTTGCATATTTTCAGAGAGTATGAGAGTATTTCCCTTTCGACTATTCTCTAGTAGTCTCCACTAGCTATCTGTCCTCTTTCTCTCATCTCTTCTCTTCATCTTCAAATAAACTGTTTAAAAAAAGCATTGAGTGATAAGGCACACATAGTGTAAACACTGCTAATTTCGTTTCTAGTATAGGAATGTACTCCAGGTTGTACTACCTTGTGCTCAAATTTTCAAAAAGCAACAAAAATAAAAGATATTGGCCCAAGCCGGGCGTGGTGGCGCACGCCTGTAATCCCAGCACTTGGGAGGCTGAGGCAGGAGGATTGGTGAGAGTTCAAAACTAAGCTCAAGGCCAGCCTGGACCCTACAGTGAGACCCTGTCTCAAAAAGACAAAAAAAAAAAAAAAAAGAAGATATTGGCCCAGACTGGTGGTGCACACCCATACTGTCAGCACTCAAGAGGCTGAGACAAGAGGATCTTGGACAGTTGGAAACCAGTCTGGGCTACATAGTAGGCTTAAGACCAGCCTGAACTACCTACCTATCAAGACCCACCCTGCCTCAAAAAACAAAACAGTATCAAAATAAATATTATCTTAAGCTTTTGAGTATTAATAATTACATTGGTAATTTCTGTTTATAGAGTTCTTTATATGAAGCACAGTAAAATTGTTTCCATCCTTTTATTTCATTATTAGGACAGGTCTGTGAAGTAGGAGTTACTGTCATTTCACCACTGAGGGAAAAAAACACTTGCAGAGGACACAATTTTGGCTGAAGTTACAGTGCCAAGAAGAGTGAGGTCAGGAATTTGGGATGTTAACTGCTCTTTTTGCAGAATATTTGCTTGCTATTTATTTGTTTATTTATTGTCTTTTTGAGACAGTACCTCAATATGCACTTTAAGCCAGCTTTCAGCTCATTTTGTAGCTCTGGCTGGCTTAGAACTTGCAGCCAGTTCTCTTGGCTCAGCCTCTCCAGTGTTGGGATTACAGGTGTGCACACCATGTCTGGCTGTATTTGGGCTTTTAAACTTGACTCAATATCCAAAAAAGTTGAGTAGAAAACTTCATGTAAAATTATATCCCTTGGTCACAAATTTGTAATTGGAAAGAAAAATAACCTGAAGTGTTGTGAGTACAAAACAATAATGATAGAGGTGTTTTAATTACTTTGAAATAGTAAAGGATCCATATAATCTGAATTTGAAGTTATGTATGAGCAAAGTATGTAAATGTAATTCATCTCCCCAGCCCCCTGAGTTCAGTAAGTATTAAAGTTTTTGCTTTTTAACAGTGAAGTAAAGGGAGATGATATTTATGTATGATATTTATATTGAATATTTCATCTGTATCCCTTGTTTTCCCCGTATTATACTGTTTCATGACAACATTTTTGTCAAAATAGTGATTGAGGAATAAAGTTCTAGAGTGAGTGAGAGAGAGAGAGTTTGTTTAGAGGACAGCAGAGAAGAGCTTTAGGATTCCTGCTGTGGAGAAGTGATTCAGAATCAATCCTAAAGGTAAGTTTAAATTTATTGTGAAGGAACTTGAATGCTGGATAAGGAGATTGAACTTGATGAGCAAAGAAGTAATAGATCAAAGCCATCTCATAGGAAGCTAGAAAATTGACACTGTCAGTTCATCTAAGATATGAAAGGCTCACTGGATTGACCTAATAAATATAAAGGAAATAGATATGGGATACTGGTAGAACAGTGAATATAAGATAAGGTGAGAAAGAAGAAAGCATGAAAAAGAGAAAAAAAGATAGTATGGCATTGTTGGTTAAACATTGATAATCTTAACTTTCCATGGCTTTATTTATGTTAGTTACTGCTTATCAATTCCAACTTAAAATTTTTTTGGATACATTTTAGATATATGATACTACTCATTGTAGGAAATTTGAATCTGATTTACAGTTTGGCTATCTCACTGCTGTTTGATATATTAGTTAATACTGACCTGCTGAACTTTTATTTTATTTGCAGAACTGGGGATTGAACTCAGATCCTTGTGTTTGCCAGGCAAGAGCTTATTCTACTCAGCTATCTCTCTAGCCCGTTAAACTTTTAAAAATACTTTAATTATGTATTATTGATAGAAGCAACACAATTTAGACAAAGAATAGCACTGTAACCCTACTATTTTATTTTATTCTTTTACGGTACTGGGGATCAAACTGTGCTTGTCAGGCAGGTACTTATCCCTTCAGCCTGACCGTACCATTTAAAAATACCTCAAGTTTACTGTATAGCCTAGACTATGGGTGAATAGATTGTGACCTGCAAGCCTAAAGCTATCTGAGGTCTTGTATAGATTGAGAGTGATTGCAATTTATTTGTTTTGTAATTCTGGGGGTAGAGCCAAGAGCCTTTGCACTGAACTACATCCTTAGTCCTTTGTTTATTTTTTATTTTGAGATAGGGTATTGCAGGTTGGGCTTGACCTTGCCATCCTCCTGGGAATTTATTATTACCAAATAAATTGTATAAACATTTGATGTCATTTAATATTGAATTATATAGCTAGGTTTGACTAGCATGACTTGTAGTTAAAATGTAAAAGGTAGGGGTTCAGTGAGATAGCTCAGTAGAATTAAGTGCTTGGTCCTGAGTTCAATCCCCAGTACTGTAAAAAAACAAAGGAATAAATAAATAAATACAATGTAAAAGGTAAAATGAGAAAATTACACAATTAAAACAAATTATAATGCTTCTTTTTTTGTATCAAGAATTGAACTCATTGGGCCTGGCAGGATGGCTCAGTGGTCTAAAGTGCCTGTTTAGGAAAGCTTGGGCGGCTGCAGGGACCCCAGTTCAATCCCCAGCACCACATGTAGCGCCAGTCCTGCCCTGAGGGCAGGCTGAGCTGACCATAAAAATAAACAAACAAACAAAAGTTCTAAAACAAGAAAAAAAAAAAAGAAGAATTGAACTCATGACCTTAGGCTTGCCATGCAGGTAGTACACCACTGAGCTATAGTTGCAGCCTGTAAAAAATTCCTTAACATGTAAATATATATATATATATATATATATATATATATATATATTTATTTTTTGTATTTAGTACAATGTCTGTAGGGTCTCAACTATACACATTAGACTCTGTAGTGATTCTTCAGCCTCCCAAATGCTGGGATTGCAGGCATGTGCCACCATGCCCTGTTTTGAGTTTCAGCCCTGCCCTTCAGTTTGCCCTGGGGGGTGGGGCTAGCAGGACACACCAGGATCAAACCCCTAGCCCATGCTTTTGCCTAAGCAGGTTCTTTAATCTGCTGAGCTATCTGATCTGACCTTTAACAAGATATTTTATGTATGTATGTATGTATGTATGTATGTATTTATTGCAGGACTGGGGATTGAACTCAGGTCCTTGAGTTTGCCAGGTAAGCACTTATTCTACTGAGCTATCTCCCCAGCCCCTAACAAGATTTTTTTTTTTGTCTTTTTTTTTTTTTTTTTTTTTTTTTTTTTTTTTTTTTTTTTTTTTTTTTTTTGGTCTTTTTGAGACAGGGTCTCACTGTGCAGTTCAGGCTGGCCTTGAGCTCACTTTTGTAGCCCAGGCTGGTCTCGAACTCGCACCTATCTTCCTGCCTCAGCCTCCTGAGTGCTGGGATTACATTACAGGAGTGCGCCACCAATAACAAGATATTTTAAACATTTTTTTTCCCTCCACTACTGGTTATTGAGCCCATAACCAACCTCTTTACTCAGCTATACCCTCACAGTTTTTTTATTATTTGATTTTGATATATCATCACACTTAAGTTGCCTAGGCTGATTTGAAACTTGCAGTCCTCATGCCTTAGCCTTCCAAAGTGCTAGTATTAAAAGTATGCATCGCCACACCCAGTTTGTTATTTACTTTTTGAAACTGATTTCTTGTATGCTAATGAATACTGTTGATATGTAATATGTACTAGGCATAGAGAGACTGATTTCCTGAAAGATGTAAGTGTAGTCAGTTTTGTTTTTATTCTAGTAAATTCTTTTTTTTTTTTTTTTAGTCCCATCTACTTGGGCTCAGGTAGGGAGTATAAATTGTGGTTAAACATAGTTGTTTTTTTTTTTTTTTAAGGACATAACATTCCTTTATTTTTACACATTTGACATGTTTTTCAGTAAACAGTCACTGCAGTGGAAAAGGGCATGAAGATCAGCCTCCAGCCATTGGCAGCTGCCCTGCTCAGGGCCTAGGCTCTCCTTGCCCAGGTGGTGAGGTGGAGGGGTGTATGTTCCTTTATTAGCTTATCCTGCTGCTTCTTGATGGTATACATGCGTTTCATCGTTTTCTGCCAAAGTAAACACTCTACCAAATCATCATATTCTGTCTTGCACTCCTTATTCACCTGGATACCACTAATTCAATGTGCACATTCTAGCCATTCTTTCTCAAAAGCATGGCATCGAGAAGCAATTTTGTAGGGCTGCTCAGCACTTTGGATCATCATGTGACAATCTAAACTAATGCCCAGTCTTTTCTGCCCATCAAAGAAAGGCATGACGTCAGACAGAACTGCCCTTGTCTCATTCCTGGGCCACTGCTTCAGGACAGGTTCAAACACAGTTATAAATAATGAAAGTAAACAATAGACTGCATCTGTGACATACTTCTATAGTCCTTGTCTTAGTTACTTTTTACTCATTGCTGGGACAAATACCTGACACTCAAAATGAAGGAAGGAAAGGTTTATTTAGCTCATAGTTACTGGAGGTTTCAGTCCATATTCGGCTGGCCCAAGGCTGAGTGGAATAGGGCAGAGAGCATCCAGTTCATGGTGGCGGAACAGCAATAAAATGGTGACAGAGACAGCCAACCAAACAGGGCAGCAGAGTCTGTCTCTCTGTCTCTCTTTATATTACATTCAGGCTCTCTGCCTCAGCCTATCCACCTTAGGCTACATCCATAATTCCAGAAGTACTTAAAACACATAATCTCAGGGATCATGGATCAAGTCTCAAACTCTAGATCAGTACTAAATCACATAATCCCAGTGACTCATGAATCAACTCTCAATCTATAGAAGTCCCCACCCCATGACTGCATGAGGCTTTGGGGGGACAACTAGACATAAACCCTAACAGTCCTGTAATATATATGTAGCTGAAAAATTCTTAACACCTAGTGAGATCATATCCATATGACTTGTCATATGGAAGTGTTACTTACACATTTGTAGAACAGTGATATAAACAGACCTACTATGCTACCAGTTATATAAAAATGTACATGTGTAGTATTTGATAATAAGCAACTCATACTGATTTATGTATTTTTTAAAGAATTATTTTATTTATTTTCTTGTTTCAGAACTTTTGTTTATTTATTTTTATGGCCAGTTCAGCCTGCCCTGAGGGCAGGGCTGGTGCAGCATGTGGTGCTGGGGATTGAACCCGGGTCCCTGTAGCCGCCCAAGCTTTCCTAAGCAGGCACTTTAGACCACTGAGCCATCCTGCCAGGCCCTTATGTACTTTATTGTATTATACTTTTTTATTTTGTGTTATAGGTCTGTTAAAGAGTTTATTGTAAAGATAGTATGCTGTAACTCTCATAGCAACCTGAAGTTTTTTAATTTTCTAAAACTAGAGTTGATATAGACCAAAATATATATTGTTTTCTGGCATTGGAGATCAAACCTGTCTCCAATCTTTCATTGTTTTTTTTTTTTTTTTTTAAACAGTCTGCTGAATTGCCCAGGTGGGACTGAACTTGGCAATCTCTGCCTCAGTCTCCAAATGCTAGAATTATAGATGTGTGCCACTGCAGCCAGTTTAGACTAAAACATTGAGCACTTAGGTAATATAGAAATCATAAAGCAGAGGTAAATGTCTGAACTTGAAGAACAGCAGTATAGTCTGTAAGATTTTCCCAAACTCTTTATATTATTATGTTTATTATTTACATACCCAGTCCAAATTTTGAGTAAGTTTTGTATTTTAATTTGATTTCATTTATTTTTTGTGCATGTATGATATTGTATCCAGGGCTTTGTGCATGCAAAAACAACAACAACAACAAAAAAACCCTTTACTTTTGAGCGACAGCCCCTGTCTCTTTTTACTTAATTTAATTTTATTTTTTTCTTTTTACTTAATTTTAAAAATATTACTTTTTAGCTGGGTGTGGTGGTGCAAGCCTGTAATCCTAGCACTCGGGAGGCTTAGGCAGGAAGATTGGTGCGATTTCGAGATCATCCTGGGCTACAAAAGGAACCTGAAGGCCAGCCTGAACTGCATAGCAAGACCCTATCTCAAAAAGAACAACAACAACAAAAAATTACCTTTAAAAAAAAAAAAAAAACTACAAAAATAACATATACTATTAAAAAATACAAATGATACAGAAGTTCTTAATTACAATAACAACAAAACTAAAAACATGGAAGATCCTATCACCAATCTTCAAATACTATTACGTTTTGATATTTTTTCAAGACTTTTTATGTTTGTACACATAAAACATCTGTTCCACTGCTATTTCTGTTGCTTTGTGTGTCTTGGTCATTTTCCCACTGCTAGATAAAATACCCAATACCTACATCTTTTATTTACTTATTTGTTTATTTATTTATTGTATTTTTGGTAAAAGTTCTGCAGGGTCTCACCAGATTGAATTCTTAGTGATTTTCCTGTTTTCAGCCTCCCAAGTGCTGGGATCCCAGGTGTGCACCACTACACCCAAGTTTCAGCATGCCCAGGGGGCAGAACCTACACAGCATGTAGCTGTTGGCTCAATACCTACATCTTAAACGAGATATTTTGTTTGACTCTTGTTTTTAGAGGCTATAGCTCATTGTTTGTTGGTTCTAATGTAGGAAGGTCATTATGGAAGGGTCTGAAGGAAGAAAGCTGCTTATAACATAGCAGCCAGGAAGGAAGGAGAGTAGAATTGCTGGAGGAGATATACTCTTCCAGGTCACACTCACACACACCTAGTGACCCACCACTTCTAATTAGGCCCTACTTTCCAACAAAAGTAAACTATAGCACTCTCATGATCTAATAAAAAATCCTAGTTCTGAATGTTTCTGAGAAGACTCAGCTGTTGATCAGGTATGATGGTACATTCCTGTAATCTCAGTACTCTGAGGTAGTAGGATTGTTGTGTGAGGCTAACCTGAACAATATAGCAAGGCTGGTTCAAAACCAGCCAGCCAACCAACAAACCAACCAAACAACCCACTAAACAAATACCCACCCTGATGACTGATGTCCATCTCTTTATGCAGAATATATAGATACAGTCTAAGAATCGCCAAAGTGTCTGAGTTTAGTGTCTTTTACAAGATTCAAGGCAAATGCTTAGCTGTGAGCCCCTGTGAAAATTACAGGGTAAATGCCAAGGGCAAATTGTGAGATGTGAACTCCAGAGGGCTGAGTGACGCTGCACTGTGTGGCATTGCTGTTTGATGCCATCAGAGTTTCTCTCTTGGAATGGCTCTGCTTACTGCCTACAGCTTTTCTCAGGAAATATTCATGTTTCCCACATCTCCAGCTTGCTAGGGTAGTGATAGTGAACATTTTAGAGGGTTCAGTGATAACAGCCAGCTAGTTGTGGCATGTATGCCATAGGTTTACCACTGCTGTCTTAGGGTCTCTACTGCACTCTACAGCTTCATACTGTCCTCTCACAGACACACTGCCTGGTCTCCCAGGTCCAACTTTGTAATCTGAGTGGAAACTGTCTAGACCTCATAGCTCTTGCATTTTTCATTCCTGTAAGACCACCATGCGGATAATACCAAGGTCTGTCACCACTTTGAGCAATAGTTAGGCCACATTGGATGATACAGTAACCTTTGAATGCTTGAATGACTATGTGGGCCTTTGGGAGCAAGGGACCTACGGGTTTCTCAGAATAAAGCTTTATAGTTTTGCACCTTTGAGCCTCTTAAGGATGAAGGTGGGTTTCAGTCTTGGCTGATTCCTGAGACACTCTCAAGGCATCTTTCCTGTTGTCCTCATGAATGGTACTTGGCTTCTATTTAATGCTAATATGTGTAGCAAACAAGCTTTCCTTAGCCACAAGTTTATAGGCTGTATAAGTACTTCCTTTTTGGCCTCTTTCAAAGTTTAAAAAATTATTTAGTTCTGCTGTTCTGACTCTCAACAGTAAAGGGGGCTAAAAACAGCCAGTAGTACCCATGCCATAACCAAAATGTTGGACTCGAAATTTTCTGTGCCAGATTAATTAGTATACTACCCCTAATCTCAGTTTCATGGACAAAATGTAAAAAAATTACCTGCCAGGGGCCTGGCAGGATGACTTAGTGGTCTAAAGCGCCTGCTTAGGAAAGCTTGTGTGGCTGCAGGGACCGCGGTTTGATCCCCGGCACCACATGCTGCACCAGCCCTGCCCTCAGGGCAGGCTGAGCTGGCCATAAAAATAAACAAACTAAAGTTATGAAACAAGAAAAAAAATAAATAAAATAAAGAAATTCGAATTTTTTATTTTATTTATTTTTTCCTTGTTTCAGAACCTTTGTTTATTCACTCATTTTTTAAAAAATTTTATTTATTGATTTTTTTTCTTGTTTCAGAACCTTTGTTTGTTTATTCACTCATTTTTATGGCTGGCTCAGCCCTCCCTGAGGGCAGGGCTGGCGCAGCATGTGGTGCCGGGGATCGAACCGAGGTCCCTGAAGCCACCCAAGCTTTCTCAAGCAGGTGCTTTAGACCACTGAGCCATCCTGCCAGGCCCTATTCACTCATTTTTATGGCTGGCTCAGCCTGCCCCAAAGGCAGGGCTGACGCAGCATATGGTGCCGGGGATCGAACCATGGTCCCTGAAGCCACCCAAGCTTTCCCAAGCAGGCGCTTTAGACCACTGAGCCATCCTGCCGGGCCCCAAAAAAATTCTTAAAAAAAAAAAAAAATTACCTGCCAAAGTAGAACACACATCATCTAGAGTTCTGCTGTTAATGGAGTTCTTGTTCCAAACTGAAACCTCTTGGGCCAACCCTATACTATGCATTTCAATCAGCATTTTGACCAGACTCTTCCATCATATATATTTAAAAAATTTTTTCCTAAATTTTATTTATTTATTTAGTTATTTATTTATGGCTCAGCTGGCCCTTGGGGTGGGACTGGTGCAGCATGTGGTGTTGGGGATTGAACCATGGTCCCTGTGGTTGGCTAAGCTTGTCTAAGCAGGCACATTAGACCATTGAGCTATCTCACTGGCCCCTTCGATCAAATGTAGTTTACAGGGGCTGGGGAGATAGCTCAGCAGCATAAGTACCTGCCTGGCAAGGTGAGTTCAATCTCTGGTATGTAAATATATAAATACAAGTATATTTATTGATTTATATATTTTCTTTTTACAACATTCTAAATTTTCTTTAGCCAGTATTTCCAAGCCTTTCCAAACTGCTCCCACATGTCAGTTCCAAACACTGGTAACTACACCATTAAGTATACTCAAAGCAGTAACCCTATTTGTTTGGTACTCTTAAGTTATCTCAGTTACTTTTGTTGCTGGAACAAAATATCTACAATTTAAACGAGAGCTTTGTTTTGGCTAATGGTTTTAAGAAGGTTTAGTCCGTAGTCAGCTGACTCCCAGGCAGAGCTTTGTGGAAGGATCAGGAGGAGGAAAACTGCTCATATGATGGCAGCCAGGAAACAAACAAAAGGGAGGACCTTCGAGGGAAATAAACCCTTCCCGGTTGTGATCCCAGTGACCACTCTCTTCTGATTACGCCTAACCTAACAGCAAGTGAACTATGGTGTCCCTGTGATTCAATCATCTTTCACAAACTATGTCTGAACATTTGAGTCTTATGGGGAACATTCTGTTTTTTTTTGTGTGTGGTTGGACTCAGTTGAACTCAGTTGAACTCAGGACCATGTGCTTGCCAGGCAGGTACTTATTCCACTGAGCTATGTCCCTAGCCCGCTTATGGGGACCGTTCTAATTCTAAATCTAAATCAAAACACTTTAATTGTAGACTGTGTGTTTATGTGTTAGTGCAAATCAAATCCAGGGATTCATGAATGTACTCTTAGAACTGAGTTACATCCGTAGTCTGTGTTTTTAACAATAGAAAGCACATATAGGGGCCTGGCAGGATGGCTCAGTGGTCTAAAGCACCTGCGTGGGAAAGCTTGGGTGGCTTCAGGGACCGCGGTTCAATCCCCGGCACCACATGCTGCGTCAGCCCTGCCCTCAGGGCGGGCTGAGCTGGCCATAAAAGTGAGTGAATAAACAAACAAAGGTTCTGAAACAAGAGAATAAATAAATAAATAATTAAAAAAAAAAGAAAGCACATATAAATACTAGTTTTCATTCAGCATTTTATCATGAAAAGTTTTTGTGCATACCTCTTTTTTACATAAAATATATAAGCTATCCTTAAAACAATTATCATTTATATTTAGTGCTTACAAACTTCTAGTTCTTTATAAAATATATGTTGAACATTTATCTTTTTGTTTTAATGATCGTAATTTTACGAATAATGATTCATCATGATGAATTTGTGTCTGTACACAGTAAGTCTTGCTTTTTTCTTTTTTCCCCATTCCCTTCCCTTCACTTTAATCCCTCCTTATTTTTCTTTTTAAAGAATTTTTTATTTTATTTTATTTTTCTTGTTTCAGAACTTTAGTTTGTTTATTTTTATGGCCGGCTCAGCCTGCCCTGAGGGCAGGACTGGCGCAGCATGTGGTGCCAGGGATCGAACTGCGGTCCCTGCAGCCACCCAAGCTTTCCTAAGAAGGCGCTTTAGACCACTGAGCCATCCTGCCGGGCCCAACCCCTCCTTATTTATAAAAGGTTTATTTCCATTTTTTCTTCTTGTTCTCTTTTTTCCCTTTACCATTCCTTTGTTTCTATTCTCTTTTCAACATTTTCTTCTCATGTCCCAATATCTGTTATATATGTGTTGATCCTTATTTACACGTTCACTTTCACACATAGAGAAACAGTGCGATATTTTAACATGTGTGTCCAATTTATATCACTTTATAATGACCGTAAACTTAGAATGGATATATTGAATTTAGCTATCCAATTGATGCTCATTGAGATTACCTCTAGGTTTTTCTTTTACAGTTAATGCTTTAGTAAGTTTCCTTAACCATATTTTTAAAAGTGACCTTATGTATTTAGAAAGATATAATTTACTAAGTTTTTACATCATTTACACACATCCAGGGATAGTGATTCTTTTTTTAATTTAATTTTTAAATTTTCATTAGTAGAGATCTGCAGTACTTAATGACTACATTTAAGACATAGAAAGTCTTAGGCAATTCATCACAGTTATGTTACTTTTCTTTTTTTTTTTTTAAAGAATTTATAAATAAATAAAATAAATTTATTTATTTTTCTTGTTTCAGAACTTTTGTTTGTTTGTTTATTTATTTTTATGGCTGGCTCAGCCTGCCCGGAGGGCAGGGCTGGCACAGCATGTGGTGCCGGGGATCGAACCGTGGTTCCTGCAGCTGCCCAAGCTTTCCTAAGCAGGTGCTTTAGACCACTGAGCCATCCTGCTGGGCCCAGTTATGTTACTTTTCATCATGTCCTTGGACCTGCTTGCTTAGGTAAGTGCAGGGACCAGGGTTGGATCTCTGGCGCCACATGCTGTGCTGGCCCCGCCCTTGAGTGTCTGGCAATGGAGTTCGGGTGTGGTTGCTCAGGCCTATAATTCCAGCACTGGGGAGGTAGAAAGAATCACTACGAGTCTTAGCTCTGTAGTGAGACTCTGCACACACATTCAAAAAAAAAAAAAAAGGTTGATTGTAAAATTATCAGAGTACATAATGTGTTTGCATGCTTAAAATTACACAAGCAGTTGAAGGAAAAAACACGCTTGTTACTATGGGGTCCAGTTACAGAGATATCACATGCAAACGGCAGACCTTTATAGTGCATGTAGAACCTCTCACCATACAGAGAAATACAACCTCTGAAAATATCCTTCAGAAGTTTAATTTTGGGGCTGGGAAGATAGCTCAGCAGACTAAACCACCTGCTTAGGCAAGCTTAGGCAAATGTGTGGAGACTGATTCAGTTGAGGCACCACTTGCCAGCCAGCCCCACCCCTAGGGCTGCCTGAGCCATCCAGAATCTAGTGAGACAGGTCTCTAGTCCCAGTGCTGGGAGGGTGAAAGCAAGCAAATTTCCACATGTGAGACCTGTGTGGTGAAACCCTGTAACAACCAAATACATTTTAAAAAAAGAAAGTTTAATTTCATCTCTGAAGATCTTAAACTTGAGTTTATCAAATTTTAATTAGCTTGTGTTCATAGACAATCAATTTTTAAGTTGTTGAGTGACATACTATATGTTATATTTATTGTGTAGTGAGCTGTTAAATTCTGTGCTATATACTGAGGATATATACAGGGTACTTAATTTTGCATATACAGATAGACTTAAATTGCTAGTGAATTTTATCCACAAGTTACTATTGTCATTGTTTTGTAGTTATGGTAGTGTCCTAACTTAACGTCATAACTAGTCTGATGGTGAAGTACAGCAGTGATCACTGAACTTGAATTTCAAAGTTTAACTTCTAAATAGTAGGTTATGCTAGGGTGAGTGGTATAAGATTGACATTTCATACTGTGTTTCCAAAGTAGATCCTTTTAGTTAAAATGTTTTAATGAAATATAACAAAAATGACAAGTAATCACAAAGCAGAAATACATGTAATAGCCACCCAGGTTAAGAAATAGTTGCTTAGATTGGGTGTGGTGATTTACATTTGTAATCCCAGCACTCAGCAGGTTGATACAGGAGAATCACTGTGAGTTAGGAACTACAAAAGTGAGCACAAATACTTGTTTATAATTTGGAAAACTCCTTCCAACTATTACCAACCCTTACCAAATATTAACACTGTTGTAACTTCTTGCATTATAGATTTTGCCTTTAATTATTTTTTTATTGCCCATAAGATATAATGTGTTTTATTTTTCATTCCTGTTATTGGTAATGTATTCCCTGTCTTTCTCCTTGATAATGCCCACTGGTATTGTGTTAATGTTTTCGAAGAACCAATTCTTTCCATGGTTCTCTGTCTCTGATGTTTTCCTATAGATTTTTATGTTTTGTCCTGTAAGTTTTCTTGTCCTCAGTGGGAGGAGGTTTGTCTGAAATGATGTAACTCATTTTTTTTATTGCATATAGTAAGAAATAACAGGGGCTGACGGGATAGCTCAGCAGTCTAAAGTGCCTGCTTAGGCAAGCTTAGGCAAGGATGGCTGTTTGAGCCCCAGCACCACATGATGCCTCCGGGATGGGCTGAGCCGGTCACAAAAAGTTATAATAAAATGTTAAAAAAAAAAAAAAAGAAATAACAATGTGACAGTTTCAAAACACATCAGTAGTACATTTCCAGCATTTGATACGATGCATATTGTTGTCTTCCTAGTAGTTATACAGAGCACAGGGTGTAGATGTGATCATTTTTGTAATCATTATTGGTACAAAAAATTTTCTTCATTGAACTCAGAGAAAGTAGTTGTATACATAATCCAATGTTCCATAATGGCAGTGGGTTATTGGCAAAACTGGGAATGATGGAAGCTGTTGATTTAAGCTTTTTACAGCTCTGCATACTAATCTGGCTTTACGTTTTATGCCTTGTGGTTAAACTTTTCTGCTGGGTGGTTAAGGGCAAGTTAAAGCAAGACCTGTATAACAAAACATGTAGCTTTTATATCTCCCAAGATCAGTCAGATTGCCTCAAGGTTTACTTTGAAACCATGTACAGTGCTTTGTAGAACTGTTGTCAGTGTCAGCCATCTGGATGATGGCAGCCATTGCTTGACCGATTTACTCCCTGTGAAAGCCTGAGAGAATGTTTTCTCTCTAGGTGACTCTCCTTAGGCACACTAGACATTGTCAATCCCTTTCCTCTCTAGCCCCATAATCTTCCTTGAAGAGAAAATTTGGGAAACCACTGAATTATAGGATATTACAGCACAGGTTCTCTTATGTACTGAGTCCTCACTGACCTTGAAGGGCTAGGACCAAAATATTGGAAATCTTGATAGGCCTTCTTTTTTTCTGAATTTTTGTCTGTAAACTTATATTCTTCACCCTCCAGAAGAAAGCTTAGTGCAACTATTACTCTATAACATAGGTACTTGAGCTTAACATCACTGTCTTTTCTGAATATCAGACATATTAGAATTAGCTTGGAACTGGTATTAATCATTGATATTCTAATAAATCTCTATAGAATGTGATAAAAGCAGGTACACATTTTTACACAGAAATTTAGAAATCTAAGCATATACAAAATTGTAGCCTTTGATATTTTTCCTAGTTTCTTACTCTCCATTTAATACCATTTTCATTTCCTTGTAAACCAACCATTTACATGAGAGAGAGTATAGCAGTATCTAAAATTACATTAGAAGCAGCACACATCTAAAGGACCAGAATGACAGGCATTCCACTTATTTATTTGTGTTATGTTAGCCTCAGCCTGCCCTGGGGGTGGGGGTGGCGCAGCATGTGGTGCAGGGGATCTAACCGAGGTCCCTGTGGTTGCCTAAGCAGGTGCTTTAGACTGCTGAGCTATCTTCCCAGCCCCAATGTAACTCATCTGTAATGAAAACAAATTTCAGATGTAATTACTTTCTTTTTTAAAGACAAGATCTCAGTGATCCTTCTGTCTCAGCCTCCTAAGTGCTAGAATTACAGGTGTGCACCACTACAAACATTAGATATATTCTCAATTGAATCATGGGAAAGGTGCGGGTTTGGGACTTAGATTTTCATAATTTATTAGTCAAATATTCATGAGCAATTATTGTATCTTGTACATTATGCAAAATACTGAGATATGCTGAACTTTTCATCTCAAGGTGATTAAAATCCAGGGGGCTAATTAGTTTAGATACATTGGTTTAGTGTTTTGCAAGATAGGGGAATAAGGGGCCTGGCAGGATGGCTCAGTGGTCTAAAGCGCCTGCTTAGGAAAGCTTGGGCGGCTGCAGGGACCGCGGTTCGATCCCCGGCACCACATGCTGTGCCAGCCCTGCCCTGAGGGCAGGCTGAGCCGGCCATAAAAGTAAACAAACAAACAAACTAAAGTTCTGAAACAAGAAAAAAAATTTAAAAATAAAATGCTTATAAAAAAAAAGATAGGGGAATAAAATGTATAGGAAAGTCCTTGTTTTGGTTGACCAACAAAGATTGTTTTTTATTTTTTGAGACAGAGTCTCTATAGTAGTTCACTGTGTATCCTAGGATGCCTAGGATGGCTTGGAACTTGCAGTGATCCTCCTACTTCAACCTCTTCAATGCTGGTATCACAGATGAGTGCTACCACACCTCGAAGCAAAGACTTGTTGGAGAAGGCATACCTAAATTGAAACAAAGGATCAGTAGGAGGTAGTTTACTGTAAGAATCCGGTGGGTAGGTGGAATATTGAATAGAAGAAAAGTCCAGAGAAGAGAGCATGTTGAATTTCTGGAATTGCCTGTGTTACTGGATTAAAGGATGCATGAAAGTTGTGAAAGATGGAAAACAAAACAAAACAAGAGACCAGATCATAAAAATCTACTTCAGTATTGAGAATGGATGGAAAAGGAAGGGAAAATTGGGAAGCTATCAAATAGATTTGTACACTAGACAATGGTGATGGAATCTCATGGTTAGGAAAAATAGAACTTGATTGTGTAAAATGAAAGAGAAAGAATAACTGGTTTAACACTTTTCTCAAGCACAGAACACATGGATTTTGGTTTGAATGTAGATGAGAGAAACTAGGAGATGCAAGTGGTAGAAGCTAATAAGGAAGAGGACAGAATTTAGGTAATGCAGGCTACTTCTGATGTAAGACCTGTAAAGTAAAAGAAAGTACTCTGGAGCAGGTGCTTGGAAGAGGGAGCAGGAGAGACTAGGGACACAGAAAAAGCACAGATGGAGGTACATATGGGGCATGTATAATAGTATGTTGAGAGATTTTTCTCAAGTGGTATGGTTGGTCATCTGCTGAGAAGCTATGGAGGAAGAGTTGGATAGATTTTGATAACATCTTTGTCTATTTTTTGTTGCTATTATAGAATTACCTGAGAATGGATAACTTATAAAGAACAGAAGTTTATTTGACTCACTGTTGTGGAGGTTGAGAAGTCCAAGAGCGTGGTTCACCAGTACTAAGGGCCTTTGTGCTGTCCTGTGGTAGGAGGTGGAAAAGAGAGGAGGGAGAAGAACGAAGGAGGAGAAGGAGGAAGTGTGTATGTATAAGGGCTTTTTGTGTATGTGTGTATAAATCCTTTTTGTTGGAAAAATCCACTCCCATGATAATATTAACTCGTTTGCAGAAGCAGAACTTTCATGACCCAATCACCCCTTTTTTTTTTTGTCTTGTTCCAGAACTTTTGTTTTATTTATTTATTTTTATGGCCAGCTCAGCCTGCCCTGATGGCAGGGCTGGCACAGCATGTAGTGCCGGGGATCGAACCGCAGTCCCTGCAGCCGCCCAAGCTTTCCTGAGCAGGCACTTTAGACCACTGAGCCATCCTGCCGGGGGCCCCCCAATCACCTCTTAAAGGTTCCACCTCATAATGCCATTTTACTGGGAATTACATTTCCAACACAAGAACTTTGGTGGACACATTAACCATAGCATGTAGTTTAGAGAAAATTTGAAATAGATGCTCTGGAGAATGCAAGATTGGGAAGAATATGGGAATAAAAAATTTCCTAGAATGCTAGGCAGTAGTGAAGGGGCCCTGCTGAGACTGGAGATAGTGTATTCATAATGATATCAAAATGAAAAGTTCAGTAACTTTTGTGTAGCTTATTCATAGGAAATACAGGTTGTTGGATTCATCAAGTTCTGACTTATAGATAGTAGAACAAATAATTGAAAATAATAGGAAAGCAGTGGAAGAAATGATTTTTGGTTTGATTGGTGGACGTAAAGGTAGGAAGAGGCTGGTTAGATACATGAAAATTGTGGGATGGATAAACCAAGTTAAAGATGAAGAATAGAGGGTGCCAGGAGACCCCACTGGTGAGTGAATATGTTGAAGATAGGGAGCTGGGAGGATGTTTACATTGTTTTCTAGAAGGCATGCTGAAGAAGCTTGGTGAAAAGGTGTAGCAATAGGAAGCCCACAGGTATAACTTCCCTTCTATGGATATTACTTCTCTTGAAATTTTCCTTTTTATTTGTAAGGGGAAGGGGAGACAGTACTACTATAATTTTCCTCCTACTCCTTTGATCAGTTTTTCTCCATGACTTTTTTTTTTTTTTTTCTTCAGTTTGTTTTTCAGTATTTCTTGATTTGTCTGGTTTCTCTTCTTACTCTCTGTGAGTTACTAAATCTCATCTCTGTTTTCTAAGCCAGCATTTCTTAATACTTACTTCTAGCCCAGACATTTCTTTACTTATTTTTTGCTCAGCTAGGAATTGAACCCTAGGCCTCATTGCTTGCTAGGTAAGTCAAGTCCTGCATCATCCCAGCCCAGCCCATGATGGTTAATTTTGTTGGTCAGTTGTATTATGTTGCTGGATATCCAGATGGCTGGTAATACATTATTTTTTTTCTGGGCAAGATTTGCATTTCAATCTACAGACTAGTGATGATGAGTCTTACTATGGAGCTTTCAGTGCAAATAACCTGCTGGTGCATGTGTGCCATAGATTTGCCACCACTGTTATAGACTGAGTAAAGGAGATTCACCCACGCTGATGTGGTTCTCATTGTAATCTCTAGGGACTTCATGAGAACAAAAAGTCAACAGAAGAGTAAATTTGTTTGTGGATTGAACTGGGACATCTATTTTTTTGCCCTCACACAAGGACCTCACAGAGGCCTTTAAATATCATTAACTCACTTAGACCTCCAGTTTACAGCACACATGTAGATAATGGGATTTATTAGTCTTCACAGTTGCGAGAGGTACTTTCTCTTTTTCTTTGTATCAAACATTCCTTATTGGTTCTATTTCTCTGGAGAACCTCGAGTGATATAGTGTCTTCTTTAAAAAATGACTGTAGATATATAAGCTATATGACTATAAATATAAAAACTTGATATTTGTAGCATTTTATTCATAATTGTCAAAAATTAGAAGCAAGCAAGGTATCCTTGAGTAGCTGAATAGATGAATAAATGGGTAAAAAAACAGTATGTCCAGACATATGAACGAACCTTACATGCATCTTTCTCACAGGAAGCAGCCAACTTAAAAAACTACTTACTGGATGATTTCTGTTCTGATATTCTGGAAAAGCAAAACTGCATGAACAATAAAAAGACAAGTCTACCTAAAAGGAAATGAACTATATTTGTATACTTTTCTAAAAAAGACAAAAGAAAAAAGAGAAGTGTCAACTCCCTACATGAAATCATTCTCTTTGCCTGGTTTTTGCTATTTCCATTTTTGATGTTACTTTTGGTTTTTTGCTCCTTTTATTCCTACTGATTCTCAGAAGATTTAATTCATAAAACCAGCAATAGAGTTTTGGATGCTACTTGTCTAACAAAAGATTTAGTTATGGACATTTTCTTTTTCTTTTTTTTTTTTTTGTGGGACCAGGGTTTGAACTCATGACCTTGCACTTGCCAGGCAGGCACTTGTGCCACAGAGCTATTTCCCAAGCCCCCAACATTTATATAATAATTAATCAGTAAATATTCCTGCCGTTGCCCAGCACTCTCTTATATAATCTTTTCTTCTTTCTTTTCTTTTGCGGGACCAAGGGTTGAACTCAGGTCCTTGTGCTTACCAGGCAAGTGCTTACTCTACTGAGCTATTTCTCTGGTCCCTTATAATTTTATTTTCATGTGTATACTCCTTTCATTTTAAACTTACCTTTATCAAAGAGCATTTGCTATTTTTTAGTATTTCCGTGTTTGGCCTATAATTTTCATCACCTTTGATCAAAACTTTGGCAGTCATTTGACTTATTCCTCCTTTTGTTTCTTTACTCAGTTACTTTACCAAGTCTGATTTTTGTATGTATTGTTATCTTGAATATTGTTTTTTCATTGCTGCTAATGCCAACCTAATTTTATTAGAATTGTCACTAGATGCATCGTCTCAGTTCTTACAACTGTGGAGTACTATCTCAAAGTTGTTATTTTAAAGTCACCAGTTGGTAGGTAGTACTAGGCTAAAAATTTGGGTTCAGAAACTCAACACTGTACTATTTTTTTTTTTTTTTTTTGTCTTTTTGAGACAAGGTCTCACTATGCAGTTCAGGCTGGCCTTGAGCTCACTTTTGTAGCCCAGGCTGGTCTTGAACTTGCACCGATCCTCCTGCCTCAGCCTCCCGAGTGCTGGGATTACAGGGGTGCGCCACCACGCCCGGCTAACACTGTACTGTTTTATGTCAGTTAACCTGAGATATAAACATGGGGAAAGCTGAGTAGGATAGCAATATGACAAAATAATATTAGAATGTGCTCAATATTTTTTAATGTGTACCCCAATTATTACTGTCTTTTTCGGAGTAGCATGGTGTAGTGAACAAAAACCTAAAACTTACCTAAATATGTGGTTTGAATCCTAATTGCCATGAAAGCAGCTTTTAATCAAGTGAGATGGACAATTCAGTGTGTCCCTCTAGAAATTGAGGATAATTTAATTAATTAATCAATTAATTGATTTATTTTTGTCTTTTTGAGATAGGGTCTCACTATGCAGTTGAGGCTGGCATTGATCTCACTTTTGTAGCCCAGGCTGGTCTTGAACTTGCATCAATCCTCCTGCCTCAGCTTCCCAAGTGCTGGGGGGCATAATTTTATTATCTAACTTCTTAAAGTGGTTTGTGATCATTTAGATTTTGTATATACTGACTTTAACATAAAAATGTTGCTCATAGTTCCTGGCACATGGAAGTGTTCACTGAAGTTAACTCATTCTTACTGCAGAGTTTAGTGGGTAGACATTTTTAATGAAGGACTCTTATTTGATACTCGAATAAATAAAGCTGACTAATGCGTTATTTCAGAACTCAGGTATTTTTCATTTACTTATAGAATAATCAGTGAAACTTTTTAGTAGGTTAGAACTTTCTGTTATGATAAAAATTGGCCGACAGCTGGGTGTGGTGGTGCATGCCTATTTGGGAGGCTGAGACAGGAGGAGTGCTTGTGAATTCAGGCAGCTTGGCCTATAGAGTAAGTTTGATAATAGTGAGACCCTGTCTTAGAAAACTAAGATAATTGGGGTGCAGCACTTTAAAATGTACTATTATTTCTTACTACAGATTCCAAATAATTAAAAATAATATTTAATTTAAACTTTAGTGAATTCATACTTCTTTTGGTGGTGGTGGTGGTGGTTCTGGGGATTGAACATAGAACTAAAAACCTAGATACCTAGCCCTTCAGCAAACATTCTGAAATGTCTTAGCACCTGGAGTCAGATTCTATGTACTTTCAGCTTACTTTAAATCTGATTCTTGCTTCTTTTTATGTTTCCTCTTATAAATTCATTTTTATATTTCTGGCTTCCCCATTGTTGTTTATTTTTACCCCTGTGCTTATCCTTTCCACTCTTCTGTCATTAGGACACAGCTCTTTTCCGTTCATTTTTTGTGGTGTTTACCATATTTGTGGCCATTCATGTTTTTCTCCTGATTCTCTGATTGTATAGTTCTTTTCAAAATGCAGACAACTCTGTGATGGAAGAAGGAGTTTGATAAATCAACTTAAATCAAAATTTAAGTTGACTGTACTACCAAGCACACTTCTGTGTTCAGTCATTCTCCTTTTAAACTATATTACTATGCTTCTTTTTGTTTTTAAATACTTTTTTTATTTTATTTTTTTTTTTCAGAACTTTTGTTTGTTTATTTATTTATTTTTATGGCCGGCTCAGCCTGCTCTCAGGGCAGGGCTGGCACAGCATGTGGTGCTGGGGATCGAACCTCAGTCCCTGGTCCCTGCAGCCGCCCAAGCTTTCCTAAGCAGGTGCTTTAGACCACTGAGCCATCCTGCCGGGCCCCATACTATGCTTCTTCTTAAAAGTTTTGAGATAAGTTGCACAGAGTGGGCTCAATTGGGATTCTTCTGAATTGCTGGATTTATAGATGTGTATCATCATGCCTTTCCATAAATGTGTTCCCTCCTTAAATTAGCCACAATAGACTTTCCTTATTTTAAAGCAAGAACTAGACTGCAAACAGAATTTTTAAAAAAATCTTGTATAGTTATTACTACCTTAAGCAAACTTTTCACAGACAAATTTTGTTTTATTTTAATTTATACAAAATTTTTTTCAGTGCATTCATCTTTGTGACTCATATTGTAGACACCAAAGGTTTTACATAATAATTCATTTTAGCATTTGCATTTAACATTTTCAGTTTGCTTTATGGACCATGTGCTGCTATGTTTGCCTGAAGTACTTGAAATTTGGGAAGGCTGTGTCATCTAAATGCTTGGCTGGATTAAGTGCCTGATGAGGATAGTTTTTCAGCAGGTTGGAGTAAGCATGCAGTCGGTGAGTGATTAAAATTTATTTTAAAATTCAGACATTTAGATATCAACATCTTTTCAGAGAAAATGAACTATGTGATCAACATTTGAATTCAGTGTATGCTATTTTGCTTATTATTTAAATCATAAAAGGGAATCATAACCTAATGTCATGTTAGGGAAGGGATATGCTTCTGGGTTATTTGAAATTTACTAATGTATTTATGTGACCATTAAAAGCCAAGCATTTGTTAATAGTGAGGAAGAAGCTTAAGTATACAGTATAGAGAAGTCATTGAATAAAGTATATTTGGATAAAATATATTTGATTTATACTTAATAACTGAATGTTGTGAAATTACTAATACTGAATACTGTAATTGTTTATCAAACAGGTAAAAGGGGAGTAATTTCTTCTAAAATATGACAAATATAGCTAGAAAGAAAAATATTTTAGTATTATGATTGTTCTGTGCCATGGAGGTTAGATTTTATAACTGATAAGCACACTTTGTTTTATCTGCTTATACTGTAGTCATCAGAGCAGTTGTATTAAGCACATTTTGTACAATATTTGTTTTTCCTTTTTCTTTGTAGAGGTGGGAAGTCGTAGTACTGGAAAATGAATTGAGGGCATTTTTACTGACTTACATTTCCAGATCATTTATATTTTTTTATTTTTTGGAGACAAGGTCTTTAAGTTTCTAAGTTACCAAAGCTGGCTTGAATTTATAGTTCTGCCTGAGCCTCTCAGCCAGAGTGAGGTTACAGGCATGTGCTGCTGAACCTGGCTTTTTCATTTTCAAATTCAGTGTTTTTTGTTTGCTTTTTTGTCTTTTAGAGACAGAGTCTCACTGTGCAGTTCAGGCTGGCCTTGGGCTCACTTTTGTGGCCCAGGCTGGTCTTGAACTTGTACCGATCCTCCTGCCTCAGCCTCCCAACTGCTGGGATTATAGGCGTGTGCCACCACGCCTGGCTCAAATTCAGTGTTCTGATGTCTGTGACACAGAATTAAGTTAGTTTGTTTATTTACTTATTTATGGTGTTTTAAAATTGGGTCCTGCTATATTGTTCAGGCTGTCCTTCAACGCATTGTGTAGCTTACTGGCCTCAAATTCAGTGATCCTCCTGCCTCAACCTCCAAGTACTGGGATGACAGATATGCACCATCATTTGCTAATTAAATTTTATTAACTATGTAGACAAGTTATACGATTTAAATATGGGTATACCTTTTAGTGCACTGTTTTCACTTTTTTTAAAACCTGTTTGGCTTTGTAGCATAAATCAATGTTTTAGTAGTTATAGCAAAATAATTTCCTTTTTCTTCCAGAAAAAAAAAAAAAGGAAGATTCTCCCCAAAGCAAAGTATTTATTTATAATTATAGTACAAGGAATGGTTTAGTGGGCAAAATTGTGGGCCCTGGATTTAAAGAACCCTCGATCTGAAAAAGTCCATGGTGATTACTGTCTTCATCACAAAATAGGGATAAGAATTACTACTGCAGCGTTGGCCTGTGGCAGTAGAAAAAGCATGTAATATAGTGCCTTCTTTACATGTGGTGTAGCTACATTCAGTAATGATCATTTTGCTACTCTTTTGTTTCTGAGACAAAATTGTACTCTGAAGTCTATATTGGCCACATACTCAAAATCTGATGTTTTGTTCAGTCTCAAGTAAATGGGGTTACAGGCAGGCTCCACCATGCTTGTCTTGGTTTTCTGTTTTTGCTTTGACCTCTGCCTTCCAACTCCAAGTCAAGCTGACATTGCTGGTGCTAATTTAGGCCTAGGACAGAATTTTGCCATTCATAGGTAACGTATTTAATTTAGCTTTGTTCATTTAAAGCTATAAAATGTGTGCCTTTCCCAGAGAATAAGCCTGCTCAAAGCATTGAAAGCATAATTTTTTTTTTTTTTTTTGCGGGACCAGGGTTCAAACTCATGACCTTACACTTTCCAGGCAGGCACTTGTGCCACTGAGCTATCTCCCTGGCCCCAGGGACTGTCCTATTAATAGCAATGAAGAAGATTATTTAAAACATATATTTAGAATAGTATATATTCTTCAGTTAACCAATTTAATCTGTTTGCTGAAGATCCCAGGATATTCTCACTAAGCTACATTCCCAATTGCTCTCTCTTCCCTACACTGTTTTTTTTTTTTTTTTAGAATTTTTTATTTTATTTATTTATTTTTTCTTGTTTCAGAACCTTTATTTGTTTATTCACTCATTTTATTTTTATTTTTATTTATTTATTTATTTTTTTGGGTCTTTTTGAGACAGAGTCTCGCTATGCAGTTCAGACTGGCCTTACGCTCACTTTTGTAGCCCAGGCTGGTCTCGAACTCACACCGATCCTCCTGCCTCAGCCTCCCAAGTGCTGGGATTACAGGTGTGTGCCACCATGCCCAGCTCTACTCATTTTTATGGCTGGCTCAGCCCGCCCCGAAGGCAGGGCTGGTGCAGCATGTGGTGCCGGGGATCGAACCGTGGTCCCTGAAGCTGCCCAAGCTTTCCCAAGCAGGCAATTTAGACCACTGAGCCATCCTGCTGGGCCCCCCACTCTGTTTTTTTGACAGAGATTCTTACTACGTTGCTAAATTCCCCAGGACAGTCTTAAGTTTTGGGATCTGGGAAGCCTCAGCTTTCCAGAAAGTTGGGGTTTTTTTGGTTTTCTTTGGTATGTGTAGTGATAGGGATTGAATCCAGGGGCAATGTGCCATCTCCAATTTCTTTTAGTTTGTGAGACAGTGGCTCTCTGAACTTCTAATCCTCCTGCTCCAGCCTCCAGAGTAGATGAGATATAGGTGTGCACCATCGTGCTAAATTTATTTGGTGTTTTTTTATTGAGTTTTTTTTTTTTTTTTTTTTAAATTTCATAGATTTTCGTAGTCTGCTGCCTGAGTAAAAAATACAGAGATGTAGTAGATCTTCAATATCCAACATCAAAGAAAGCTTCTTATTTAATTTTTTCTTTTGAGTTGGAAATCTCACTGTATAGTTCAAGCTGGCCTTGAACATAAGGTGATTCTCTGCCTCAGCCTCCCAAGTGCTGGTATTACAAGCATGTGACACTGCACTTGGCTCTAGAAGAAAGTTTCTTAGAGCTTTTTTTTGTTTTGTTTTGTTTTCAATTGAACATGTTTTTTTTTTTTTTTTTTAAACTTTATTTATTTATGTTATGGGGTGGCTCAGCATGTCCTGGGTGTGAGGCTGGCACAGCATGTGGTGCTGTTGATCAAACTGTGGTCCCTGGGGCTGCCTAAGCTTGCCTAAGCAGGTGCTTTAGACTGCTGAACCATCTTGCTGGCCCCAAATGTGTTTGTAGTACATAATGATTACATTTATTATGGGGAGTTGGTACATTTATGTGAGCTTTCTTAATTCTGTTTTTTTAACCTCATGTCTTTCCTCTGCCTCTCTGCATGTTTTGGACCCATCTATATATGAATGCACATGCTTGTGTGTATGTACATATTTTTATATACATTTTTATAGTGCATTATTTCATTCCTTATAGGAGCTTGGTACACATACACAGCACTTTACAGTTTGACCCCCCTTTTTTTCTTTGAAGTTTTTGGGAAACTCAGGACCTTGTATTTGCCAAGCAATCTGATGCCCCTTCTTTCTTTTTAAGTCTTATTGTTCTCCACTCTCTCTAACTTGCTATTTCCCATTAGCTAGTGTCACATTAGCCAGATGTAGTGTCATATGCTTGTAATCCCAGCATTTGGAAGGCTAAGGCAAAGAATCACTCTGATTTCAAGGCCAGCCTGAACTATATAGTGAGATTTATCTCAAAAAAGAAAAAAATCATATATGATTAATAATATGTATTCCTAAGAATTTGAGGTATAAATGTATTAAGTACTATGCATGAAAGTATACCAAGAAACTACAGCTTTTTTCCTTATCACTTTTATTTTTGGTTTGTGTTTGAGACAGGGTCTTGCTTTGTAGTTCATATTCTACCTCTGTCTTGAGTGCTGGGATTACAGGGGTGTGCCACCATGCCTGGCTTATATTACTTTTCTAAAAATGGTATGAACTTTTAAATCAGAATTTTGTTTTGTTTTTGCCTTTAGGATACCAGTGATAATTCACTTTTTGTGTTTCACTGTGCTCATCAGCACCACCTGTAATGGCCACCTCAGATTGGTATATTATGCTAATGCTTACAGTGCCTAGTGCTTTTACATAGATTTGAAATGTTTGGTAGAACAACCATCTTCATAGATAAGATGAAACCTGAGATTTACAATGTTTGATTATCTTGACCAAACTTATAAGCTTACTAAGTGGTAACACTGTAACATGAACCCAATTTTGATTCTAAAATCTTTTTTCTTTCTTTTTTTTTTTGTCTTTTTGAGACAGGGTCTCACTATGCAGTTCAGTCTGGCCTTGAGCTCACTTTTGTAGCCCAGGCTGGTCTCAAACTCACAGCGATCCTCCTGCCCCAGCCTCCCGAGTGCTGGGATTACAGCCCAGCCTCCCGAGTGCTGGGATTACAGGCGTGCGCCACCACGCCCGGCTTTTTTTTTTTT
>PVJA010023598.1:0-32826 GCA_004027025.1 Myocastor coypus | reverse complement strand
TTAAAGCCTGGAAATGAATCTGCTTGGACACAGGGTCACTGAGGTCCCAGGCACTCTGGATTTCCATCTAAGAAGAATCTGGGTTGTGTCAAGGATGTGTGGCTAGAGTGTGCACACAGTGCTAATTCCTGCCACCAAAGTTCATTTAGACCTACATGCAGGCAATATATAAGGTCAGAAACTGAAGGTCCTATTTTGACAGGTTTTCTCATCTGTTCTTAAATTATCCGAAAGCTGTGAAAAACCCAAATAAAATAAATATGCATTACTCACTACCCCCTAAAAAGCTTACAGCTTACATACCTAAACGTCAGTCAGGTGTCATAAGTGTTTATCTTTATTCATTCTTTCCTGCTAGGAGTTTAGCAAAAGCTCAACTGCTTTTTTCTATACAGTTACAAAGGACAGAGTGGGGAAAATTCGAGACGGGAAAATCAATTTGGATGGTGAAGAGTTCTGTTTCCCACTGAGTTTGGCCTTTACTTCCAGATGAGAACATTTGGTATGGCCCATGTTGGAGTAAAACTGTCTTCCATATTGAATGCCTGTGCTATCATTTCACTTTAATTATAGATTACAGTATTGACTGAACTCTCAGCCTCATGCCAGACTCAACTACCAGCACTGAATCTTGTTCTCCCAAGCATCCATGTGTAAATACTGTGTTCTGGTGCAAAGCAGGTATGGAAGCCATGATTAAAATACTATATTTCGAAAAGAGCCATAAGGCATTTTAATGTGATATTGACAGGATTTGCATTTTCAGAGTCACTCTGCTTCCTCCATAGAGAGTAGATAGATTGTAAAGGGAAATGAAGAGAAGTCAGAAACCAGGCAGGTGACTGTAAAATGATCCTGATGATAGAGCGGAAGTTCTTACAGGCTTGCGGGTTTGGAGGTGGAAAAGCTAAACAAATTGGAAACATTTGGGGGAGTGAAATTAGATGTAGGAAGTGAGGTCAGATAGGAAGCAAAGATAACACATCCCCAAGAGAGGAAGGAGGGGTATTCTGCTTTCAGTTCTCTTCTTGGCTGATTCGTCATTGTACATAGTGACTTACTTATCTTGAAGGGTTACTTCTGCTGCCTGGTAATTCCTGATCTCGGTTCATTCTTGACTATATCATTGATTTTTTATATACTCGTAACTCTCTGTCTAATCTTACTTCCAAACACAAAGATCCATATCTGCAGTTGCTGGACAGGTAGATACTTACTAGGAGAAATACAGCATCCATCTACCTATCTGTCTCTCTATATACACAGATCGTCTTTCAAAGACTGGGTCCACTGTGTAGCTGGAAACCAGAAGCTTTTCTTCCTTCCTATGCACTGCACATCTTCCATACAATTATTACCCTATACTACATATAGCAGGTAGTCTTTGGGTAAATCCATTCATAGGCAGATTAATCATGTGTCCTGTAAGTATTTAAAATGAATAGAGAAAAATAAAATAAAATAAAATAAAATGAATAGAGAAAAAGATATTCTGGCCAGACAGGAGAGTAAAGGTTTGGCCAAGAAAATTTAATTAAATTAGACTTTCCTAGTAGATTCTGGTAGGAAGGAAGGAAGAAAGTTCACAGATCTAACTATGTGTGAATGGCTATGTTCCAATGATTAAGGAGACAGTAGGGGAACTGGATAAGAAAAACAAAGCAAAAGTGTATATAGTGGGAGATCCAGCACCTGGTAGGAATGATTTGTACTCGAATCAATAATTTGTATATTCAAGATGTTAGAGGTAAATACTTTTTTTTCTGAGCTCCCCTCACTAAAATAGGGTTCAATACATGTCTATTCTTCCTCAAACTGATATTTTACATATATTATATGGTATCTTATTTAGTCCTTATAATTTTGAGAGGAGAAAATATGAATATATTCATTTATAGCTATGAGAATGGAAACTCAGAATGCATGAGACTCTTTTCTGAAAGTTGTTAAAAAGGAAAGGGAAAGCTAGGTTTGCATTTGTGTCTTCTCACTTGTGCACTAATTCCCCCAGGCTGAAGCTGTGTAGTGAATAGTAAGGGAATGAAAGCCATCTGGAGCCAGCCGTGGAGGGGTCTGGATGGGAAGGCCACTGAACTCGGCCATCGGGAGTCGCTGAAGAGGTCTGAGCAGAGCAGCAACTGCTTTTTAGTGGGCTTTCATTTGCTTTATTTTCAGTTACATGAGGATTTGCACACACTGATAAATGTTTTCTAAAATAACTGAGCTACCCCAAGGCAAACACTTGGAAGCAGATAAATTGGGAAAGTTCTGGAAAGTTTGCTTAGCTTATACTGTTGTTTTATTCATCCTTCTTAAGCATTAACGTTGTTGGTAATCAGGAGTGGTGACCCAGGCTCAGCATTAGAAGGACTTTATAATCTGGCACAATAAATGATCATTTACTCTGTCATTTTTTAAAACAAGAAATAGACTAAGTTTTGGCAATATTTCAAAGGAATAATTCTTCATCTTTGCTTCCAGGAAGTATTTGTCAATTGCCAACTATGTGCTGGGGAAGTGAACTCTATTGTTAATCTGTGCTCTGAAATAGTTATAAGCATTCTTCGGAAGAAAGACTACCCACATTTTAGAAGGTCGCTGGTACCCTCCATTGATGGGTTATATGCATCAATTTCTTGGACCAAGTATCATGTTAATGTCATGTTACAGCATGTATGCTATTTTCTTATGTGTACCTTTCACAATTTATAAAATAACTGTGGTGTTAGGATTTTAGGGAAGGGTAGAGTAAGTTCCTGTAAAGGAACAAGTTAGATTTTAAAGATTCATAAAATCGACTATTTGTACTCAAGCCGTTGGAGTTAAATATTTTTTTTTCTGAGCTCCCCAACTAAAATATGGTTCAAAAATGGCCTTAAATCTTATCTATCCTTCCTCAGAATGCATCCAAGTCTTATGTAATACCCTCTGCTGAATGATTTCTGGGTTACTTCACTACGTTATCTGGAGATCTCCATAGCAGCTGTGCTTGGCTAGCCTTCCTTCTTGGCTGAGGCAGCCAGGGCACTGCTGTGGGACTGAGAAATAGCTGGAGGAGCACTCACACCCAGCTTCCTGGAGAACATATGACCTCCAATAAGGTTGATCACATCTGACAGCATCCCCATCAGGGATGACCACATTCACTGTTGCCTCTCACCCTGTCAGGCTGCAGAACACCAGGGTCCCCCATCTGCTATCTAGAGGAGAAGCTTATGGAGAAGGTTATCTCTGGGCCAAATGCAGCAAGGGAACACATGAAACAGTTGTCAAATTTAGTGAAAACTGAAGATCTGGGCCATTGATTCGGGCATCCACAGTGCTCCATAGAATTCTACCTAAGACCAAGGAGAAAGTAAAAAAAACACACTACCAACATAATAACTATAGAAATGTTGAAATAACTTCCTGACAGTCATGGCAAAGAGAAGCCACGATTTCTCTTTGGTAAGTCCAGACAAGATGAAGAAGCTCTGAGTGACATAACAAGAAGTCTAAAATAAGGGCATCCCTGTACCAGGCATGAAGCAAGATCGCAGACTGCTCCTTTGAACCTGGTATAGACAGCAGATGGAACTACATCCAGGCTCATACACCCACATAATTCTGAGTTTCAGACACAATTCTGAAAATGAGAGGCAAGTCAGAGGGGGGAGCAAGTACCACTAGCTATAATAAAGAGGATATCTCCCAGGTCCAAACAACAGTGGGTTGCAGCATTAGTCAGGCAGCAGGAACTTGAAAGAATTTGAAAATGCTAATAAAAGTCATGGTAATCATAAACTGTAGGCTGCCTAGAGTAAAAAAATAGAAATACAAAGCATAACATACTGTACAGGGAAAAGTAAGCACTAAAACGGGCATTCTTAAATAGGAATATAGTGATTACAATAATGAAAAATATAATTTTCCTTTTGTTTCCACGTTGACAGTAGCATAACTGGTGAACATCCTGTGGTTTGTGCCTGCATACCTCCTCCCCAGCCTCACACAGTTGTGGGGTGAAGGCTTTTCATAGGTGGCTGGAACTAGATTAGTGATCTGATAGTGGGATTTGAGTCTGAGCTATACCTGCCCTAACCCAGGTGGCCTCTGTGCAATATAAGGGACAAAAAGAGGCTTATCTTGGGCGCTCTCTTGTTGCTTTTTCTATCTTCCACCACCATGAATTTCCAGTAGGAATGTTGCTTTGCTTGAAGGAGCTTGTCGTGCTGACTTTCCTGATGGACTCTGATGTTCTCACTGTCAGAGGAGTTTGAAACCTTGTTGTCATTGATAATAGCTATGATTCACTTGGGGGGAGCTCTGGTTCTCACGTTGAGCATTGCTTCCAGGCTCCCAAGAGGAAGACAGTGCAGTGATGTCTCCTAGAGAAATTTATCAGGCTGGTTTTCCTGGTAGGAAGTCAGCTTTCCTCATCGTTGGAGGAGCTCAGGACCTCACTGTTGCTGAGGATGGCTGTGGTGCTCTTCAGGTGAGCTCTGGTTCTTACTTTGAGTGTCACGTCCTGGCTCCAGGAAAGAGCTGTCAGCCTGCTCACACAGAACCTCCATTCCACTGGCATAGGTTTTATCCTTTTCCAGTTTTGGGCTTCCCAGCACAGATCTATGAAACAGGCCTGATGAGACATTGTTGTGGGCTTTATGTCTCCAGTTGAACTCATGGGAAGCACTATTTGGAGCACTAGGTCTTCAGCTGGACTCATAGAGGACACTACTGTAGGAACCAGGCTGTCTCCTTGATATTTTGGCCTTTGGTGTATAGACAGATTTCCTACCGTCTCTTTGTAGATGATTCTTTGGGTGACTATTATAAAAAGTCTTATGAAATATGAGTCCTGTATGATATTATTCTTCTTGAAAATCCCCAAACTATGACAAACTTGGCATGGGGAACTGTTTCCCCTCTGCCATGTGCCATTCAGCTTTGGAGCCAGCCAACTATGGACTGAAACCTGTACAAGCTGGGAGCTAAATGAACCTCTTCCCCTTGAACTCTGGGTGTCAGGGATTTACCTCAGCAAGGAGAAAAGTGACTAAGACACTTGTTCACATAAAAGCTAGTAGCCTAGCCACAAGAAGACTGACATGTTAATACCATATAAAGAACCAAATTAGGTTGTACAAAGAGTCTTCAAAGTGACTGAGTTAGATAAGCTTGGGGGAAAGAAAACTAAAAGTGGAAATGATAATTACTTTCAGATACTTATCTCAGAGGGGACATTTATCTTGGAACTATATTTCTATGGCTTGTAACAAAACCTTGTGCGCATATAGGTGGGAATTTGCCTGCATCTAGGGCATGTGAAACTGAGATTAAAGGTATGTGGCACTAACCTAGCCCAGTGACTGGGATGGGCATACTTCTGGGTGTGTCCAAATGCACTGAAGACAAAAGCTCGTGCTGGATGTAGAAGGCAATACCTACAATGTTTGTGGCCTGGATGGAAAGGCCTGTGAGCAGATTCACTGCTGCTACTTCTTGCCTGCCCCGCCATGGACATTTTTCATTCTGCCATGCTGCCGTGTGTGGAACCAGAGAACCATAGGCTGAAACCCCTACAAACTGTGAGCTAAACTGAACCTTTCCTCCTTTAACTTGAGGGGTTGGACGCTTTGTCTTGGCAACACAAAATGTAAGTAAAATAGGTATTTATTTTTGAATGAAAATTATTATTTTCTGTAAAATCATAGTTTTATCATTCAAGTTTCATGCATTTAATATTTCCTTTAGTTTTCCAACCCTCTAATTTCTGGAGCTGTATGATGCAAATTAAATAATGTGAAGAAACCAACACACTTCATGTCAGCAAGATGGAAAGAAATGGGCAAATTCTGACAGGTGCAGAATGCTGATCAAAGGACAAGCTAGTGATGTGATAAGAGTCACGTGACACAGTGACAGTGGAGTAAGGGCAAAGGGTCATGTTGAGATGGGGAGGTAAAGGAATTTTTGGAAAGAAGAAGAGAACAGAAACTCTAACCACACTTTCTGGTACCATGTAAAGGGATCCTCTGTCAGTTCTCACAGGAATGAGGATGAAACTCTAAGGGAGTAGAATGACAGTGAAAAAACACATTGGATGAGGAAAGGGACTGTTCCATTCACTACTACCATCACCGTGGACAATTTCTTCAGCCTTTCTTAGGCTAGTAAGAAATGTTAGCACATCTAAATACATAGAGAAAATAAAGATGCATTATCTATGGCAAACTGATTTCTCATTCTTTGTTTTATTTCCTAGAGAAACTGGAAACCAAAGAAATTGATGAGGTCAGTCCTTAGGACACCATTCCAGTGGTTGCCGGTCTCTTCAGCCACTCAGGCACGTTGATATGGGAGGCATCGTTCCCAACAGTTGACTGTGTGTCAGCAATTCCTTATGCACAATGTCCTAAGTTGAAATTCAATTTACTGATAAAACTGTACTGGTCTCATCTGACTTCATGACTATATTCAATGCAAGTAGTGTAGGTTACATATAACCTGTTATTCTATTATTCTTTCTCTATGAAGATTCATTAACAAAACTATTTCCCAAGAGAAAATTATTTATTTATAAAGAGGACTCAGCTTTACTCCCAAACTCCAGGTAAGTCAACAGGACTGCCCCACAGTGATGAAGTCCACAAACCACCCAAGAAGTGCCATTACAAATAGAGCCATTATTTAACAACACTCGCAATATTAACCTCTTGTTATTACCCAAAATCCTTCTGTCTTACAGAAGAGTTAAGTGGAATAGAATAAAAATAATCACCATTAAATCTTTCAAGTCTATAAAGTTGGGCGGATCTCTACAGTTATTCTAAAGATATGGCATTTCCTAATTCTTAGGACTTCTGCTTGGTTTAAGAGTTACAACTCTTCAAGACAGAAGGGTAATGTGGGAGTTGTGACTATTTCTGAATAGACATCTTTTCCATCTATTCAATAATGACCAGAGAGTGAATTTGTGAACCCTCTGGGTCCACCGTGACATAGCATCAGCTCTAAATTCTTTTTATCACCTGATAGTCATGAATCTCATCTATGACCTCTGGATCAAAGATTTACTAGACAGTAGTGCTTTCATAGAATCCTCGTTCAATAATTTTCCCCACACCCTAGGAATTTCCTAATACATCAGGACATCATTAACCCTGCATTTGCCACAAATTTCTTTTGAGGGACTCTAGGAAGATTCGTAATGAGCAATTAGAAAGTTTTTGCAGAGGTTGCTGCGGTTTACATCCTTCAAAATTCATTTAGAAATTTGTAATAGTATTCAGAAGTGAGATTTTAAGAGGTAAGTAGATCATGAGGCCTCCAGTCTCAAGGGTGACATGGATGACACTAACAAAGGTCTTATTCTCTTTCAATCTTTCCCTCTTGCCTTTCACGATATGATAAGCCAGTAAGAAGGTCCTTGCCTGATACAGCCATCTTGATACTGGATTCTAGAACTGTGAGCCAATAAATTTCTCTTCATTATAAATTGTGTAATCTCTATTAGAAGAAAAAGTAGCAATTATCATCACTGGCTTTCTTAACTTTTAGGTCTGAATAAAACTTGTCACTTTTCACAATGAGAAAGCAGAAAATAATATAACAACCAAATGAAGCTAATCTGAAATCGTTAAATTCTCCTGGATCCTAAAGAGATGTCATCACTGGTCCCTTCTGTTCTCTGGCTTCCAGTCCTGACAAACATAAATATTCCAGAATTTTGTTCCTTAAAGAATTTATTAATGCTAATGTGTTTTAGTCTATCTTAACAGATGCAAGTGTTCAAGTGTTTTCAAGAAAAGGGAAAAAAGTGTGCTGTATGAGGTTAGGTATTAAATAAATTGTTAACAATTTGAATAAAGTGTTACAACTTTTATACTTCTAAAAATTAAAAATAAAATGTATTTCTATAAATTGTCTAATCTCTGGTGTATTATTACAGAAATATAGAATGGGCCAAGGCAATAGCTTTTCTTAAGCATGTGTGACTTTCTTTTCACTCAAATAGTGTTGACCAAGTTTACAAGTTGATTCAGGAATTCTAGTTATCAAAGGTTTTGATTTGGATGAAACTTCTATTCATCCAGTTCTGTGTCAAATTAACTAAGATAGCGGTGGAATGTGATGCCCTTCAATTTTGGCAGATCATAATCAATAGTCATTGCCAGAATTTTATGCAGATCAGATCACTCTGTTTACCAATTAGGTGCTGCTGACTTTAATGGTAGCAGGTCTTGATTTTGAACATGATTAAACAGTATTTTCTTTTTAGTCTGACGGTTGGCTATTAACACTGAGAACAGAAAGCCATTTGTATAATGACATTTTCTACATTCTTTATCTCAGTCTAAAGACAACACTCACTTAAGTACTTAAGTAGTTTTTTAAAGTCTCTGGATACTCCTACTAACCTCTCTCGCTCCCTCGCTCTCCTGCTCTCTTGCTCTCGCTCCCTCTCATTCTCCCTCTCTCCCTCACACCACCTCTCCCCTCCTCTAGAATTGTCCTTCCCCTCCCTCCCCCCCTCCTTTGCCTTGTCCTTGTTCCTCTCCCTCACTCTCTTTCTTTCCTAAGTGAAAACCCACCTACACCCTCGTAAAGGCAATCGTCAGTGTTTTGGAGGGGTGTGATGAATCTCAACAAAAAATTATTTTCCTGAGATTTTGTATTTTTTCCTTTACAATAAGCCAAGAAATTTCCAACCTCTTTATTTGACATAGGATGTCATTTATTTGAGTTTTAGCAATAAATTTAAATAAATAAATAAATAAATAAATAAATAAATAAATAAATAAAACTCTGTCAGGGCATCAAAATTGACAAACTCAACCTGGTACAAAATGTTTTCCCCTATATGGTTTAGTGCCCTTAGGACCAATTCCCACAAATAATGTCTAACAGCTTTTATTGATACAAAACACTGAAGTGTGAGAGTCAATATTAGATTTGACTGTGTGACAGTTTTGTAAAAACATCATAATCTAATTATAGCAAGTTGGGTGGTCAAGTGAGGCCGGAGGAAATTTCGGATGCTGCTCTGTGATGTCAGTATCGTTAAGCATTCTGTGGTCAGCCTTATCAGGCAGGAAGGAGGGATTGCTTCTGCTGCCCTAGGAGATTCTGGGGCTTAAAGTTATTCAGATATCTAAAGCATCATGATCTCAATCCTATGTGAACTAATTCTTTACCAGCTGTGCTATTCCACCTGTTTAGCAGTGTTTTATGATATTTTCATGTCTGATTTCATATCATCATTACACAATCAAAATTCAATTCAGAGAGCTCTTTGCTTTACTGATTTCTTTTTTTTTTTTTTTTCCTCTCTAGAAATGGAGTTTTTTAGATCAAACAATGTGTATATCTTTAATTGTTTGTGAGGACCATCCATACTGTTTTCCATAATAGTTATACCAATTTACATTCTCACAAATAGTATATCAGAGACCCTCTTTCTCATATCCTCACCAACATCTGTCATTTTTTTGTCTTTAACAATAATCATTCTAATTGGAGTGGAGTCGTTTTTCAATATGGTTCTAAATTGTGTTTCTCTGTTGATTCGTAAAAGAAAACCTTCATGAGATGTCGGAACTCTGTTTGTTGCAGCACTATTCTTAGTAGTGAAGGTATAGAAACAAGTGTCTATCCACAGTTCACACGTAAAGAAAATGCAGTGCACACACAACAGACTACTTTTTAAACCATGAGAACAAAATCTCATCGTTTGTGAAAATACAGGAGAATCAAGGACATTACATTAAATAAGCCAATCACAGAAAAACAAACTGCATGATTTCACTCATTTATGGAAGAGAAAATGATGATCTAGAGCGATGGGTTCAAGACAAGAAACTTGTAAGAGTGGAAGGAGAAATCACTCAGTTTCCTATACTGAGAGGAAATAAGGTCCAGGATCCTGCAGCACAGTAGGATGTTCATAGAAAATAATTTACTGTGTATTTGAAGATATAAGACTTGGGTGTTTTCCACACAAAAACAGGGGTAGTTGTAAGATAATTATATTAGTGTAATCATCACACATTACATTCAGGTATTAAAATATCATATATATGTGTACAATTATGTATGTGTCTTCTACAACTGAGATACTTGAAATCTTAGAATGTTAAAGATTAACAAATTCTCTTGGTCCTCTGGTGGTATCATATTCTCAGAGCATTCAAAGGAAGATGCTGGTCTTCTTTGTCTTCTAAAGCTAGGGGCTCTGCTCCTGACTCTAGCATTCTGCTCCTCCACAGTCAACAAGGAACTTCATGCCTCTTACCTTTCTGCTGGTTCCTAAATCTGTGAACACACAGCACGAAAAATTCCCTCTCAGTATTTTATAACTTTAAATAAAGTATATTTTGCAGCAATTTGAATTTTAAGGTTCGTATCTAATAGTGTGGAGAAAATATGTTATTTGTTCCAAATCATTTCATTTCTTCCTCCTAAAATGTGATTGATGCCCACATAAGGCAGGGTAATTTTGCCACATACCTGGAATACCACCTGCTGCAAGGAATAACACTGAGAAGCAATTCCACAAAGCTACCTTCCGTGAGCAGAGTTAGAATCCACTCTTCCAAAGTGGTGAAAGGACCATCATGAATTCAAAGTGATGCTACCAACATCACCCTATACCTATTTTGATTAAGACATTAGTTTTTCTCAGTGTGGTACACTGCAAGTCTGCCAGTATAAATTCATTCTCATTACCTCACTGATTTTGGTGCACTCCACATAACCCAAACAAAAAGTCATAGCTTTCCAACTGCTAGATGAAACTGTCCATCCTAACATCCCCTCTGACCCAATGGGCAAACATTATTTCTGAGGTGACTTAGGCAGTCTGAAGCAGAGCTCAAGACAGTCACCCTAGGGTAATTCATTTTAACACTTAAAATGTCCAATTGTGTAGCTGGCACTCTTGATCTGCTACTGATGTTTTGTTTTCTCTACCCCAAGGGAGAAAATGGGTCAGCCAGGCTGAACATAAACCTGTCAACAATTTGATTTATGGGGTTTGTGTCCCAGTTTCTTTCCCAAAACGTTAAACAAATAGGCTTTCATTCAATCATTACAGTTTTATTCCTTTGAGGTTTGGGGCTTTTAATCCTTAAGACATTGATTAGATTCCTGTTAGTAGTCACCAGTCATGTTATTACCAGGACCCTTTGTAGAAATCTCTAAGACTCAACCATCACATAAAAAGAAACAGAAATGATAAGGAATTTGGGTAGAAAGACAGACTTAATTCAGGTTTTTCTGATTTTCCGAAGGGATGTCTTTGGTGACATATCGACGCTTCTCTGGGGGACTCCTGGTTCCAAGAATTTTAATTTTAAGTAGGCTGGCCTCCATCACAAGTACTCTGAAACTGCAGAACAAGAATAATAAAACCAATTACTATCACCTGGGAGTGAATCTTAAGACCTTAAGAAAAAGGCTTTCTCTCAAATAAGTACCACACACTTTGAAATGACTCTGAGGCCATGCTGGGTTGTTTTTCCACTGCCTCTGCTGTGAGCAGCACTGGTCTGCCACATCCAATTTTAAAGCCTGTGTTCTTTTGCCAAGAATGACCTTTGAGAATTCTCATCCAGCAAGCTAGCCTTTTAAAATCCATAATAAAGGCCTGTCAGACACTGTGACATTCTAACATATTACCCCAACATTGGGATCAATCACATCTCAGGGTCTGAGACTCAATATATCTTGTCAAAAAGATGCAAAGTTTTCAGAATACATTATGGTGATGCTTGCAAGTCCCTCAGACATAAACTAAGAAATCTGTTTGGCATACTTGTGTGTCATTGAATCTCTGCTGGGCACCTTGTAGACAGTGGAGACTCTTCAGGGACATTTCTGAGGGAGAAACATGAAAAAAGCAGCCCTGAGGTTAAAAAGCAGCCCCTGAAGTTAAAAGGCAGCCCCTGTCCACATAACGTCCTCTCTAACCCAATGGACAAACACTATGTCTAAGGTGACTTAGGCAGTCTGAAGCAGAGCTCAGGACAGTCACCTCTCCCCTCCATCAGCCAAGACTGTGAGGCCACTGAAACTTGACCTTGTCCCATGCAAGGAAGGAATGGTAAAAGATAGAAAAGGAAAGAAAAGGGTGAGAAAATAAACAGCAGCAAAAACTCATTTTTATCTTAAAGAAAAGAAGCATGGAAGAAAATATGTTTTCCTCATAAATCTGGGTTTTATTGTGGTCTCCTACTCCAGGCATGACAACTGTCCTTGATTCTGATAGAGTTTGCTGAATCAAGAGCTGCCTGCTTGGCCAGCAGGGTAGAGAATGCCTATAGTCCCAACACTTGGGAGGCTAAGGCAGGAGAATCTTTGTGAGTCCCAGACCAGCCTGGGCTACAAAGTGAGCGCAAAGACAACCTGAGCCTGAAGGGAACTGCATAGTGAGACCCAGTTTCAAAAATACATTAAAAAAAAAGAACTGCTCTCAGATATTTCTGATGAGCTTAAATGCTATGCTTTTACAGCCTCACTGAAACTATAGCTCTCTCCTTCAGAGTCTAGAGCTTTTCTACAACCGCTCCCTGCTGGCCTGTTGCAAGGTTGCTAATCCTTTGCCTCAGTCAGCACTGATGATGGAATTAGTGCGTGGTAGGAAAAGAAACAAAGCGTGAGCTGCCACCCAGAGACTTCTGTAAAGCTCCCGTCCCCTCAGGGACATCACCCACCTCTGCACTTCCCTGGCTTCCATGCCCACGTCTTTTTAAATGTCAGCATCATCAATTACTGGTGGCAATGAAGTCAAAAAAAATGAAATCATGAAACCCAGTGGAGAACAAGCCTTCGTGACACCGCCGTGAAGGCTGACGGGAATGTTCCTGCCCATAGCTACTGGCGGATGATTGCTTCTTTTCTCTTGGCCATTAGAAAATTCACAGTAGAACTTGATAACCCTTGCAAAGTGCTTATCCACCTCATAGTTTTAAGCTATTCAAAATAACTTCCAAGATAAGAATTATTAACTAAGCAGATGCACTCCTCCAGAGACAAAGACAGTGACGCAAAATACTCAGAAGAAACTCATAAATATATTCTTGCTCTACTATCAATATGGATAAATAAAGTAAAAATATAGGTGGAGCTGTGAAGCTGCTGCCATCCTTCTTACAGAATGAATTATGTCTGAGACTTGTAACAAGACCAAATTATTCACAAGGAAAATGTCATAAAATCACATTCTACCCATGCATATTAAAGCAATTTTCCCAAGTTACTCTAATAATTAATGTCTGGAACAAGCACTCATTAAAATACAGATTTCTTGCCAAAATCACAGAATAAGACACCTCAAAATATAGCCTTAAATCCAATAATATCGCACTTCTCTCCTCTTATGCAAAAGTCTATGAGCCACACCAAAGTTATCAAAATGAGGTACAATAGGGACGGAGACCCCCAACTCTATCCATCTTGTGACCCTGAGCTTTAACAAGTACAGAGGCCTCATAGTCTGAAATAGGTCATCCAGGCATCATCATTTGATCCCATAGTAAAGGGACATATGAGGATAAGAGAGGTCATGACCATGCCTTTTCAAGGACATGCTTTGAAAATTTGTCACATAAATTTTCACCAGCAGAAATGTATGCACAGATACCATGAAATGCACCCTTAGTTTCTGAGCAGAAGACTGACCTCTAGTCAGTTATGATCAAGATGTTGTCTTCTTCAGTGCTCCTGACTATCTAGGAAATCTTCATTCCCCCAAGTGTTTCTCAGGAAACTTTGGTGTCTTTATTTTGTGATGCTTCTGTGGCTTCTCCTAGTCATTATTTCCATTTACTTCACCACAAAACACTATAATGGCTTGACATGGATACCACTTCTCCTTGATGTCTTCCTGGACTGCTTTGGGTAGTCATATTCCCACTGGAATGTCTCTTCTTGTGGTAATTTTAGCTTACAGTTTAAACTGACATGTTCCAATACACAGTTGTTTACGCAAAATGTCATTTGTATGAACCTTGCTGGCTCAATAATGTTCTTAATTCCTTGAAGGCAGGGCCATTTTTCAAGGTCAGTACCAGCTCAAAACTTCAAACCTGACGAATTCAATCTTTAAAGTTTCATATGGTGCTTACTTTACAACTATTATTAGACATCAATGCTAACATCCATGAAAAATAATGAAGAAACAAGACTATAGTTATGCTTTACTCAGTTTCCCTATTGCTAGGACAAAATACCCTACTATCTTAGTTACTTTTCACTTGTTGCTGGGATGAATACCCAACACTCAAAATGAAGGAAGGAAAGGTTTAGTTAGCTCACAGTTACTGGAGGTTTCAATCCATACGCGGCTGGATCCAAGGCAGAGAGGCACAATGCAGAGGCCAGCAGTTCATAGCGGCAGAACAGAAACAATGGCAACAGAGACAACAGAATAACCAGGGGAGCAGAGAGCAACAGCATATGTCTGTCTCTCTGTCTCTCTTTATATCACATGCAGGCTCTCTGCCTCAGCCTATCCATCTTAGGCCATACCCATAATCCTAGGACTCAGAACCATAATCTCATCCGTACAAAAACACATAATCCTAGTGCCTCATAAATCAAGTCTCAAACTCTAGAAGTCCCCGTCCCATGATTGCATGAGGCTTTGGGTGGACAACTAGATATAAACCATAACACCTACACTCCCATAACACATAAAGTATAACAGATTAAAGGAGGAGAAGGGTCAGGGAGATAGATCAGTGAACTAAGTGCCTGCTTAGGCAAGCACAGGAACTGCAGTTCAATCCTAAGCTCCACATGCCATGCCAGCTCCATGCCCAGCAGCGCTGAGCCTATGGCCTAGTCCAGGCACAGTGACACATGCCCATAACCCCAGTGCTGTAGAAGCTGAAAACAGGAGGATCACTGCAAGTCCGAGCTATGTAGTGAGACCCTGCACCAAATACATAAAAATAAAGATGGAGAAATTTAGTTTGTCTCGTGGTTTTTACTGTATTCTGTCCATGGTGTTTGTCTCCAAGACAGAAAGCGTGACAGAAGCACATGGCAGAGGACAGGTGCTCACCTGTGTAAACCAAGAAGCAGAATACCAGGAGGAAGAACAGCAACATGAACGTACGTCCCTGGTCCCACGTCCACATGCCTTCTGATCAGGTCCTACTCTCTGAGAGCACAGGCAGCCACCAGCCCAGGAGTGTGTTAATCTTGTGATCCAGTCACATGGTAGAACCCCACATAGACACACATGAGACATTTGAGGGATGTTTTAGACAAACTATAACAGATTAATAAGTAAGAAACAACATATTCTAAAATATGAAGGATAAAAAGTGAGCAAGAAGAGGTGCACTGAGAAGAAAGAGGAAGCAAAAAGAAGCCTACCAGAAACCACTGAGAAGGTAGGCTGCTGCTCTTCAGCTGGATTCTGCAGCCTGAATATTTTGTCAGTAAATGCCACACAGCGGCATAAGATGAGGCCACTGTCAAGGGCCAGACTTACCTTGCTGCCAGTACTGGAATCCAGTTTCAGATGTCAGGGTGGATTCAACTAGTTAAGGAATTCTTTCCCTGCAGCATATTTCATAGCCCTTTTATATCAAGACTCTAGAATGATCACTAGGACTGCTAAGCATGATTTCCAATTGGCTGGATTAAGTGATGCCTAGCAGATAAGAGCGTAGTCTTGTGTGTGTGTTGCGTCGCTCATGAGCGTGCCCCTGCGTAGGCTGTGTCCCCTTCCCAGCCCTTTCCTTTCTGGGCACTTTGCCCTGCTTCCTGCTTACCATGCGGTGTGCAGCATCCCTCCAGGGACTCTTCTTCCATGATATTTCCACTTTAGAGTCCACCATCTATGAACTGAATCTCTGGAAACCAGAAGCCAAATAAACCTCTCTGCCTTCAGTCCTGAGCACATGATATTTTTTCCCTAGTGAGCTAAAAACTAATAAAGTTAAAAATTATTAAGTTAATAAGCACATCTATTGACTACTATAATATTAACATTTTAATCATCTATGAGCAAAAGATCCTTTACATGCTATGTCAGTTGTTAAAACAAATTATAGTTTATAAGCACCGTTTGTTTATGGCAGTCACTATACTTCCTCAGAATAAGTAAAACCTTCACTCACTTATCCAACTTGGTCATCTGCATATCTTCCTTTATTGCGCAGTCCTATATCACATTACTTTTCTTGGACTCAGTTCATTCTAGCACATAAGTTACTCCACAGCATTGATTGACCACTTCATTATACAAATCTGGTGTATAAAATACACACACACACACACACACACACACACACACACACACACACATACATCCCTCAGCTCTTCTTTTCCTTCTCTTTCCTTCCCTTTTTCTCTGACATCTTTTCCCTGCCCTCCTTTTCTGGCAATAGCTTCTTTTCTTTGTTGGAGACAGGATGGAAATAACATTAAAAATTCTCACTTAAGAGAATGAAGCAAATTAAATGTCAGAAGAAGTGACACACTGAGACACTCACACCACTGTTCAAAGCCCCACTGTTATTTTCCATCTCAAACTGCTACACTTGGCTACATTCACTTACGCGCAAACAAGCACAGCTCTATACACTGTAAATGTTTGCTTTTCCATATCATATCTGTGCAGCTAAAACATAACTCATACGACACAATATATTTACACACACATTTTGAAACGTGACCTAAAAGCTTGAGAGAAGCTATTTTATTTCTTTGTTGATGCGTTTGTTCTACCTTTCGCGTTCTAGCCCACAGTGCAGCTGCACTCATGTCTCCAGGTTTGGAGAAATACAAAGCACTGAGCTGGCTTTTATGATGGATCCAAGGTTCTTCCTCTGCTACTACTTTGAATCAATGGCTTCAACCTGATGCAACTTCACTGGTTATAAGACGTTAGAGGTTAAACTTTACATATTTCTTCTATGTCTGAACAAATTGTAGTTTTTGTAACTATCGTATTTTAGAACTTCTCTAGGGTGACAATTCTTCCCAGGAAAATAAAATTAATTTTTAGTCTAATGAATAAGAATCCTCAACATTATTGCCAGATGAGTTTCACCGATATGTTGCCTTTACAAAAGCTGTTATAATGTTACATGTGCATTTTAATAGTCTGAGGATGATTCTGGGGATTAATATTCATTAAAGAAAAGGTAACAGTCCCATTACTAGAAATAAAATTTTCAATGTCTTAGCAAGTTATATGAAGAAAATTCTATCTTATATCTCCCATAAAAGGTAAAGAGGTAGGTGAGTGGTTAGTTTTTGTTTGCTGAATGTTTTGGACACTTTTATTTTATTAAAACACTAGGTTGTACACTTTTGAAACAAGTATTTAAAGAGCTCCCAGGATCACTACTTATCATGAAGATGTGGTCTACCATGAGTCACTTGTGGTTTGAGTATCCTCCCAGCTCTTCCTGTGTTAAAATTTAACCCCTTTTTCAAATGTTTAGAGGCTTGGACCTTAATCTAACTATGCCATATATAGGGAGGCATTTTGGACTAAGATTAAAATTAGATATTTCAGGCAAGCTTCCATGATAGAACAGGGAGAGAGATCAGATGTGTGTGAGAGTCCTGCTCATGCCTCTCTTGCCAGATAATGCCAAGTGCTGCTTCAGAGCCCTGCCAGCAGGAAGGCCATCCTGAGAAGGCACTCCTCAGCCTTGGAACTCCAGAAACATTAGCCAGGAAAACTTCTTCCCATGGAGGCTTCCTGTCTTATTTCATTAGAATAATAAAAAATGGATTAATATATATTCCCGTATTTGTTCTTTCGAGAGCAGTGGCCATGTTATATAAAATCTTGTGTCCCTCACGAGAAGTATAATACTTTGCTGAATGTTAGTGTTTAGTATGTCAGTGAAACGCAAATTTTGTTTCTGAATGTCCAACTGAAAAGCCATACAATGACTATTGTAAATAAGAAACAAAATAGCATCTCTTTTTACCCTAAGACATTAAGTTAATCCTTATATTGCATTGATTTGTACTGATTTATAGCATTATGAAAATGTAAGTATTTATGGGAAAGGCTACTATAAAAAAGCAAATAGTACTGAGTAATTTAATTTGTTAAGGTATCAAACTAGCAATTATGCTTTGGCTTGGGAAACCAGAGCTGAGGACTATTTTAGATAAAAAGAAATTAAGTGAGTAGTATTTTTAAAAATGTAGGATCTCTGATAGAATCTTAGAACACAAAATGGATATTAACAGAAAAACTATAAAAATTCAAATAAGGTCTACTCTTCTGTTAGTTGCACTATATCAATGTTAATGTAGTAAGGTTGATAACTGTACTATGCTTAAATAAGATGTTGAAATTAGAAGCTAGTTAGGGTCTAATAGAAACTCTTGTTTCTGCCATTTTTGCTGTAAATCTAACATTAATATAAAATTAAAGAAAAAATATATGTAGTGGTGACAAAGTATTTCATCACCAACTCTAGAAGAATTAATTTATCAGTTATGATACCCCCAGATGCAAACAATATATATTTGGTTCAAACTAGTTTGAAATACTAGGAGCTGCATGGGTTTCCTGGGAGCTCAGAAACAGGTAGTCTTCCGGATCGATACAATTAGACAGGAACTCCATTTATGAGACTGTTCATTTTTCTCACTATTGACTTGCTTCACTTAGATTTCCTCATGTTTTGTGATACAGCATACATAGAGGCCAAGATTCCTTTTGCTGTTCTTTAAAAAAAGGGGAAAAATTGACCCTCTTTTCCCTCATAAGAACTAGAATCTTTGTAAAGGATTCCAAATATTTTCTTCTTAAGTGTCCTTGGGCAGAACTGGATCATATTTTCATTTGTAGATCAGAGACTATCAAGAGAACACCATAATTAATTTCATTAACCAGAGTCCATCTTTGAAACCATGAGTAAGCTCAGCTTCTCTTTCATAATACAGCTGCATAAAGGTAAGAGCAGACCTAGAGTGGATTTGAAACCCTGTAGAAGTGGACATTCAGGAGGCAATTAAAAGTTCTCACTACAATCATACTTAGATGTTCTAGAAACTTGAAAAAGGTCAACATCATATATGCAAAATGATGTGCAACTTTAAGAATAAAAAAGTGGTAAGCTAGCAATTGAAACAAAAACCTGCTACAAGTTCAAATATGTCTGCAGCTAAAGCGAGTTAGTATACTTAAGGTTAGTCTGTGAGTAACAGATTGCTCAAAGAATTCTAGGTTTGCAGTCTGCTTGCAGATACACACTCACTCAGAGCAGGAAGTTTATCCACTCTTGGTAGCCATCCTTTCCTCAAGTATCTCACATATGAGTGGACTGGCCTCGGCCTATCTCTTGGGAAGCTACATGGGATATTTTTCTTTCATTCTGCCTTCTGGATCATCACTAACATAAATGAATTCCTCTTCCCATGATGGGTCTGCAAGCTCTAGCATGTAAATTCCACATTTCTTTTCTACACACTGAACAAAGTGGTTTTAGGTATCTCCTATGTTGGATCACCTTCTAGATGGCCATGTTTGTTATTGCAAAGCATGGAGGTTGAAAGGCACCCCCACACTCCTAACAGGAGAAGCAGAGCACAGTTGGGCCACAATATGCAGGCTATTCGAACAATGTGCTAATGAATGCAGCCTCACAGTATGTGTTTAATGTGTTAATATTATTTCATATTAAGATCCTTGGGGAATAAGGAAGAATGATTTCCCAGATAATAAACTGCCCAAGTGTGCTGAATAATGATACAAATGTCACTTCCATTCTTTCCCCCTCAAAGTCTTGCTTAGTGGTCTTCTGAGGGTCATAACAATAAAGCAAAGTTAAAAAGAAAGTTGGGTTGGGGGGGAAGGGGAGGCCTGGCAGATGCCTAGCTTATTTGAGCCAGGGGAAACATTGTCCTACTGAGGCCCCAAACAGACTTCAAATTGCAATAAAGTAAAGCTTGTTAGTGTAGCTGAAGGAATTGGTAGAGTTACTGCCCTGCAGGCATTAGGAATTAGAATATTCATCAATCTATTCCATGGCCTTGAGAGCAGTTCTAACTCAATTTTTGAGAGCAGTAGAGAGAGGAAGAGTCTAGAAAACTATTGTATCCAACAAGTCTTGTCTCTTGTAATGTATTAAGATGTGCCTCACTCAAAATGTGGCTTTGGAGAAGACGTTCCTACATGGGAGATGAAACACTGGATGTCACAAAGCCAAAACATGTGCTTCTGGGCAGACTGTAAAGCAAAGGAAAGCTCTTTACCCAAAACAAAGCTGCAATGGTCTGATCTACACTACCCAGACTGACCCAGCACACAGATGAGCACAGATAGCCCCAGCTGATAGCAGCAGTTCTGACGTGAATATGAACAAAGCTGTTTTCAATCCTGAAAAGTATCTGGATGTGAACAATAAATTACGTAATCATTTGATGTTGGTATATTCAAGATTCCTCTGAGGGCTAAAAGCTTCATGTTCATGTATTTCTGTCCCAGTGAGGCCCTTATGAGGCTCAAGTCATCATGACACAAGTCTCATCTGGCATATGCAAGTACAAGTGACAGCACTTAACATACAACTTAGTGTCAGCAGGATCAGCTGTAGAACTTGGGTCTCCTAAGCCTTATTTGAATTTTTTCACAGAACATGCTTGCTGGGGTGGTATTTCTACTGCTTTCTTCCCTTCCTGCAGCCAGGCTGACAGGAAGAGGAGTACAGCTATAGGAAACTGTTTTACCACACGGTGTTTACGGTTTTGCTGAATTATTCCTTCCTTTGGATAAAAAGCAAAATTGGGTAAAAATACACTGAGTTTATCCTAATATCCCTCTGATTCACTGGGCATTATTTAATTTAGCTTTTTCAAATAATATAATTACAGGGCCTGGGGAGATAGCTCAGTAGTATAAATGTTTGCTTGGCAAACGTAAGGACTTGAGTTCAATCCCCAGTCCCGCCAAAAATAATAATAATAATAATAATAATAATAATAATAATAATAATAATAATAATAATATAATTACCAATTTTTTGAGAGTAGAGGAATTAGAGGAGGTAAATATTTAATTTCAGAACATGGAAGCTGAGGAATATATTTTAAAAATGCAAGTTTTAATTGTTTGTTTACAGTGAAGACTCATAACTTCAGTGCACATACTCCTCCTGAAATACCTTTTCTACTTCTCTCCACTAATCTAAACTGTTAAATGTACTTAAAGCTTCCTTGAAACTTTCTTTAGTCCTGCTTCACAGCGATCTTCGCTCTCTGAGTTTCAGCTTAGCTTTGTGCATAGTGTACATTTGTTTGTAGCTTCCTAGTGTTGGTTATATTATACAACATTCTCTCATATCACTTCCACCTGCTAAGAATGGAGTCTCATTTTATATTCCACACACCCATGGTAAGAGCTGGAGAACTGCCTTTTGAACTGTACTTGATGATGATGATGACGATGATGATCGTGATGGTGATAATGATGCTATCAGATGAGTCTCTAACCATTAATGTAGTCTCTTGTAGATATTTCACTGTGTTGGATTATTAGCCTTGACTACATATCTTACAGGAATGTTAAATCCTGTAAATAATACCTGAATCGGCTCATAGAAAATTACATTCAGGCCTAGAGCTTCTCAGATATAGAAAGATGTTGACAAATTGCTACAAATTCAGGGGAGACTTGTTGGATTGATTAAGGGAATGGAGGGCTTGATTTATGGGCAAACACTATAAGAGCTAAATATGTAAGGCTGGGCACCACAGCAATTCTGAGTGGGCCTGAGGGATCTGACAACTGTATATTAGTGGCCAGAGGATGAAAACAGCATTATAAGAAAAACCACTTAAATTAGAGAAAAGAGCCTTTGGTGACACTCAACAGGGATTTTAATTACTAGGGAATAAATGCTCTGATATATGAATTCAGGCCTTCTCAAGCTTTAGTGTGTCCACAAATCACCTAGAGATCTTGTTAAAAGGGAGATCCTGGCTCAGAGAATCCAGCACAGGTCTAAGATTCTGCATTTATAGCAAGTTCCCAGAGGCACTAATGCCACTGAGTCAGAAAAACCCAAAACCTTTAAAGTGTCTGTTTCTAGATGTACATCATTTTGTTTAAATGTAGTGAAAAGTAAGTTTCCAAAATAACATTGAAGAGTAAATAAAGTATTCCGAAATCCATCAAAGAGAGCTGAATCTCAAATCAGCTTAGAAAGAAGTTAAAAAACATTATGTCTTCCCCTCTCTAGCATCCACGCAGGGCTGGTACTCCATGGGGAACTGCCCAGAGTCATTGCATCTTCCACATTTATATTTCTATTCATACCAGATAACAACATAGGATGAGAGCATATGTAACTCCAGGTTGTGATTATAGGCTACCAAAAAGTTCCCTTTTGCTTCCAAAATAACTCCACCACCTTTGGATGAATGCCTGGAATTTTGCTGCTTCATTGCTTTAGATGAAAATCTTTTATAGTTGAAAATCCAATCAGTTATTTTTACCTGAAGATGAATGGCTTTCAAATCTTTTCCTGATAAAACTAATGAACAGAAGAAAGATATGATAGAGACACTGCATACTGGGAAAGTAGATAAAGGTCAGCAATGTGAGACAATCCAATCATTTCACATCAAATACTGGCATCTGTAGAGGAGAGGTCAGCTTTGCAAGGGGCACATCACACTGAGGCTTAAATCTAGATTTCCACATTTCCAGCTGAGCATTCTTCCCCATGCAATAGGCCTCTTCTCTGCTCTTCTGGTAATCTGTATTTCCAAGGTCTTCATCTGTTTTGTGCTGTAAGTACAACCAAGAGGCACCCTCTAGCTCCTGGATCGAGTCACTGATGGCTAGTTTTTCTCACCCAAAATCTGCCTAATGAGATAATGTAGAGGTAATGTTTCCCTCATCAGATATAACCTCTGAACAGGTGAGTTTCCATTTCTGGCTTATAACTGAAGCAATTAAAATGAAAATTGGGAAAATGAGCCCAGCTTCTTCCTGTCAAGAAGCTCAAGGAGACTGAGAAGCTTTGCTAATCATTAATAGTGGCAGCGAGTCACTTCCGCACATGTGATCAGTCACATGAGCAGAGTCAGACACAGCTGTCCACCCTATCCCATCCCACACTCTGTTGTACTCCATGTTTCAAGTTGAAGCCAAGATCACATCATCTCCTGTTGTTACAACTCTTCACACACATCTCATGATGCCTTTACATACTTCATCTAATTTGACAGTTAAGGTAAGTAATATTAACACTATTTCTCATTTTTGCACTGGAAAAATGGGTTCATAAGCAAGTTAATATCATGCCAAATGTCACCTATAATTGGAATTTGGACTTTGATCCTTGGACTTCCAATCACTTGTCATTCTCTATCAACTATTTCAGTTCCAGAAGATGACAAGGTTAGAATTTACTGCTCTTACCTAATAAAGTAGACTTCATTGAGTGATGTTAAAAATCATCTCTGCATGTTCTTATATGATTTTATGAAATTTTTCTTCTTTTTTCTGCCTGTATCCCACCTTGGGAAAGTACGTATATTAGAAAAGTATGATAAAGCATGAACTGACTGGAACTAGAATAACAAGTTGGTAAACTTCATCATTCTTCCATCCAGGGGATTAAGGAGAAAAGGGAGACGGCAAAGACACCAAAATGGAGCAATTTTATTTCTCAAGTCCTGAAAGCTCCTGGAATCATTATAGATTCAGCGTGAACTCATTTCTGACTCTATCTTTAGCAGAGCATACTGAGAACTCACGGCCATTAAGATGTCGCCAAGGCTCTTTAAGATCCCCAGTCTGCAGAGACAAAAATCAATGACATTCAATATGCTTTCCTAACTGAGACATAAAACAAATTTGGACATCAAGATAATGCTCAAGAGAAATCTGACCCCAAAAAATGAGTTAATCTTGTTTAGATTCTTCATTCTCCATAAGAGACAATTGAGCAAATTTTCCATTCCTTAGGTGTCCTGGTTAAGTCTTTACCTTTTCTTTTAATTCTCCTACCAGAACTCAACATATCAAAGTATTCCCATTTCTTTCCTTTGGGATAAACATTTTGACCAAATACAAAAATCTTAGCCATCATTTAAAGACCAGCCCCTACTCTACATAGCTGTACATAAATATCACTGGATGAACTGATCCATTGATCTCTAATTGACTGTGTTGAGAAGCAGGGAGTCCTGACATGAAAAAATATTTTCCCATAGATATTTGTCTGTGTATTTTTGTGACTTTTTATTGAAGTTGACTATATTATTACAGTTATCATGCACTATTGTAAACCTATCTTATTTTTCAACTATAAGCAAAGGGTCAAATCTATTAACACTTCTGTAATAAGAATAAATTCAGAATAGTATTGAAGGTAGAACAAAAATCCAAATAAATATGCATCATAGCACAGTGGAAAATTCTGTGAAAGAAAACAACCAGAGCCAAACATGAGGGGAGCAGAATGAGAGGTCTGGAATCTGAGAATGAAACCATTTATTGCCCTTGACACCAAAATTATATTCCTAGGTATAAATACAAGAGAAATGGTGTGCATAGCCACCCAAAGGTGTGTCCAACAGTGATCATGACAGCTTTATTCATGATAGCCAGAACCCAGAAAGAGCTGAAATGCCGATCAACATGAAAATGTACAAATAAATGATAATATTTCCACCCAATAGATTGTACAAATTATTTTAAAACCTATCTGAAATCAGGCTTAAAGCTGCACACCTGTAATCACAGCACCACAGAAGCTGAGGCAAGGAGACTGAAAGCCACAGCCCAGCCTGAGCAACCTAGTAATTTACCAAAACCCTGTTTCAATATAAAAAAATATTTTAAAGGCTGGAAATATAGCAAGAGTGAAAGCCCATGGTTTAAGTCTCAGTAGTAGGAAAAATACTGGCTTTCAACAGCATTTGGTAATCTTTATATCTATTGCACTGAATGAAATAAACTAGACGTAGAAGGTGAAGACTCGCTGAGTCCATTATGTTCAGTAAACACACAGGCCTTGACTGTAGCTTCCATCTGGAAAGGTACCTGCTGGGAGTCCCTAAAATTCTGTATCTTCTTCAAGTAGGAGGAACATGGGTGTGCAAATGCATTAAGCTCATTGGCATTTATTTACACTATTCATACATTTGTGTGACTTACTATAGAAACTACATATTGTCGTGTCACAATAATTAAGATGTGTCTGAGAACAGCTAATCCTAAACACAGTGGCTGGGTAGGGTCTACTCCTATTCCTTGCTCCACCTGGGCTTCAAGGTTTCATTTGCAGGCTCAAGTCCCAATTTAGGAAGAATAACGTCAGGACTCTCGAAGACAAAGCCTCTAGGCACAGTGTCTGGGAGCAAGGGCCGCAGCAGCTCCCAACCCCTGAATTATCCTCATCAGATGGGAGTCAGCTAATGATCCAGGGTCTCCCCAAATTTTAAGCACACATCAGACAAAGGACCATGGGCCACAGACTGAACCTGTGGTAATTGTCTTTCTTCTGGGCATTATGCATATGCATTGTTTTCATCACTAATGCAAATTTTTCTTTACTCACTTTACATCTCTCCCCCTATTTAAAACTGTAAAGTTTAGTAATTTGCCATGGGAATTCAGGATACTTGTGAAAATGAATAATGCTCCATTATGCTTTAATCACTTTTTATATGAGTTTTTATTTCTCAACTGTGGATTGCTAGTTTATTAAAAATTGGTCTGGAAGAAAATTAAAAATTATCTAAATGGTAGCAAAGGAAGAAGCATTTTTTTAAACAAAAGGTTTTGTAAGTATAACAAAATAAAATAAGACCATTCTATAATCTTCAAGTTGAAACTGAACTGGTGAAAATTATTGAATATTGCCAGATAAGGTGTAGACTGGATAAATATATCTGGCCTGAGGACACAGAACCTAATGACAATTTTTTCTTGGAAGGAAAGAAAAGCACATAGATCACAAAGATTTTTGGATGCTTATACTGCTTCAAATATTAGAATTAACTGGTGTGTTATTGGCTCAAAATAACGCTAGGCTTCTTTTAATAATAATTCGAGAGATCTCATACAAATAATGGCCAAAGCATTACCTGCAAGTTAGTTATAAAATAAAGTTACTTCTACTAAAAATTTTATCTCCAAATTAACCTTTCATTGTTTCTTCAAAGGTGTGTTACTAAAATATCAATATCTCTTTATAGGCAAAAGCCTGTTTAAGCCAAATTACTATTGTCTTATTATTGAAAATGCAAGCCATCAGATGCTCCTCTACTCATATAGAGATTGAAATGGCCTTTTTGCAATTTCTGCACCTATTACCTTAGCTCAAGGATGGTTATTTTGAGGCAATTATAAAAACATAATAAACAGAGATGAAATCTGGGCATTTTCCATGTAATCGTATTTAAATCAAATGCCTCTATGTGATATTATCAAATTTATATAGAAACATTACTGTATGATAGAACTTAAAAAGTTTGTAGGGATTCAGTCATAAGAAAGGAGCCTTTGGTGAAACATATAGAAGAAAATCTAATCAATATAGTGGACTATTGACTGTGCAGACATAGAAAACCATAAACAAGAAGTACAGCTCAGGAAGTGTGATCTGCACACAAGTCTCTAGAAACGACAAGCTGAGATTTGAGAAGGTGTGATGGGATTTCAGCCAAGATTTAGATGCTTTCAGTTAGCAGCATGCACACAAGCAGAATCCTGATCTGCGGAACATGAAATTATTCAAGGAATACAAAGAAAGATCGGTGTCATAGTTACCTGTCTCATTGCTGAGACAAAACACTCAAGACCTCCAGTTAAAGGATAACAACCTCACAGCTTGTGGGAGTTTCCATTCATAATTGGCTGGCTCCGAGGCAGGTCGGCGCGGCAGAAGAGCATCGTGAAAGAGAAGAAAGTCGTTCATGGAGTACAGCGTAAAGGACAGGAGACAGCAAAAGCAATAAGCAGCAAGCGACAGCAGCCGCCTTTCCTCTACACCCCCTAGCCAATCCATGCTACTGGCCCTTTGGCGGGGGCAGTATCTTGGTCACTTTTCTGTTATTGCTGAGACAAAATATCTTGCACCCATGATTAAGGAAGAAAATGTTGATTTAGCCCACAATTTGTAGAGGCTTTAGTCCATATCATTTGACTGCAAGGAAAAGTGGCACATGGCAGAGTGACAACAGCTCATGGCGGCAGAAGGTAGCAAAAACAACAAGAGCAAAAGGGAGGAGCAAGCCTCTTTTCCATCCCTTATATTGTATACAGGCTATGGGACTTAGGACAGGTTCAGTGTGAGTATCCCCAATCGTAGCACTACATAATGAGCCAATCACAAGTTGTAGACACAGTTGCCTCAGAAAAGCCTACGCTCTATACCCATGAAGCTTAGCAAGAAAATCCAGACACAAACCATAACAGGTAGGTAGCACTGAGACTCAGAGCGGGTTACCCTTAATCCTAGCATCATATCATAAATTAAACCCACTCTTACATCCTTGATCCTGGCATCACATACCCCTTATCCAGCAATCTCAAACAAACCCAAAATAAGAGACACTGTACAAGATAATCGGGCTGTGGTTTTTAAGTAGATGTCATATAATGAAAAGGCTGTGGAACTATCCCTAATTAAAGAGCCTAAAGACAAATGAAAACAGAATGGGATATATGATCCAGGGCTTCTATGACATAATATTATTACAACAATATTCATGCCCTGACATTTGCTATACTGTGGTTATGTAAGAGAATTCATTATTTTTAGGAAAACCACTGGAGCATCCAGCATAGAAAGTCATCCTGTGACTGTATATACAAAGGAAATAAGAATGCTAAAATAAATGTGGCCAAATGTCCAAATTTGTATAACCTTCTAGGTGAAGGTTATACAGGATTTTCCTTTCTGAAGTTAATGACAATATATAAAAGAGCAGAGAGACAATTAAAGACAAACAGAAGAGAGCCTGTGCTTGGCTGCAGGTGTATACTTTCAATAGAGACTTGGGCCAGTAGCTTTGCCTGACCAAGCTTCAAGGTCATAACTTCTAATATATATAGGACTTCCTTGCTTGGGTTTTTATGAGAATCAAATTAAGTGATTACATGTCAACTTCTTGATATGTTTATCATTCAGGCTGAAGAAACACAATGAGAAGCAACAGGCAAACTCAAACCAATTTGTGTCGCCCCAGATCTCGACCTTGTTACTCTGCGTTTTCATTGAGCCCACCCTCTCTTTGCAGTGTGAGGCCTCAGAGGTTGTTGTCCGGTCTCTGATTTCCTTCACTCCTTCAGGATTTCCCAGTCTCTCCTGAACTGAATCCTACCAGGTGATGTGAGAGAGGCAACCGGACTAGTGAAAACTAGAGAATTAAAGCAAACACACCTAGCCACAGCGACAATGTTACAAATAGCAATGAATTTAGGGCTCAATGATTCACATACTTCAGATACTGGGTCCCTAATTAGCTCAGAGCTCAGAATTATCACCTCTTCAGTGCTCCCTTGCTTATGAGCTTAGTGTGCCCTGGATAAAAATACAGTTGAGAGCATGCCTAACGTCATTCCTCCAAATTATTCTTCCATTGTAGATATCAATCTTTTTGTTCTTAGTTTTGAAAATTTTCTGAGGATGACTAAGCAGCAGAAGTGTGGGGATGAAAACTCCCCTGAACTCCTGAGGTCACACTATACTACTGATCTTCTGGTTTCTCCCCTTGGGGCGCCCTGTTCAATAAGCCCCTGCTGTGCAGGACTGCCCCTGCTCATAGTGCACTGCAGGGCACTTGCAGCAAAGCTGAGGCCTTATTCATCATGTCACATTTCAAGGAAGAAATCAGAAATCTGTCAGCTTTCAAGGCCCTGGTGAATGACGGAAGCAGGAACAAAACGACACCTGAAACAGGGACTGGTAGAAGGAAAGTTGACAACAGCTCTGAAGAGGCCATTTGTTTTCCTTATTTATCATCTGTCAGAGTGTGATACCAAATGGAAAAGGAAACTCAATGGGAGATAAGACTGAGAAGTATATCTAAAACTTTCTCATAAGAGAACACCTGTGAGAACTGCAAAAAGGACCTCTCTGGGAACAAGGGGCCCTATAGATGAGACTCCGTATATGATCATTTAAATTCAAGATGCCTTGCAGTGGAAACAGGACTCTATTTATAATTATTCCACCATAGCAGTCACCTACCAGGACTGCCGAGGCAAACCAGAGAAGATGGTCACCAGAGTGATGAGGATTCTGGGAAGAGATTTATTCTAATTCTGTCACATAACTGTCCGGATTCATGCTCTTTCACATTGAATATTGAAGTATGCAAAACAGAAATTTGACAGCTCCAGTAGCTTGATTTTCCACATTAGAAATGATGATGAAGCCGGGAGTGGTGGTGCAAGCCTATACTCCCAGCACTTGGGAGGCTGAGGCAGGTGGATCAGTGCAAGTTCAAGACCAGCCTGGGCTACAAATTGAGCTCAAGGCCAGCCTGAACTGTATAATGAGACCCTGTCTCAAAAAAACTAGAAAGAGAGAGAGAGAAAGAGAGAGAGAGAGAGAGAAAGAAAGAAAGAAAGAAAGAAAGAAAGAAAGAAAGAAAGAAAGAAAGAAAGAAAGAAAGAAAGAAAGATGAATGAGGTCAAGACGGTTTATTACCACGCCTAGAAATGTGCCAAAAATCAAGTCTCAAGGGATGAGTCCAGCCAAAGCATGGCCTCACACGAGGAATCCAGTCCGGTCTGCATAACAAGATGACACACTGTCTATCTCCACATCCCACTCACATAAAAGTCTAGGTTCAAACATCAAATCCTTAGCTTACATCTCACTCATTCCTCAGCCCATGGTACCGAGTAGAAGTTATACTCATTGGCATGGACACCCACACAACAGCAGCAGACATTACAGAGATGAGTACTCAGGTCTTCAAGAAGCAAGGTATGGCGGCCACGCCTGACAACGGGGTGCCAGGACTGCCTGGGCAACCACAAGCTCATCCTGAAGAATTCTGTATGGGAAAACATGTCCGTGTGTTCAGATGCAGAGTTGAAAACCAAATGGGATTCCTCCCAGTTTTATTAGAGATGCCACGAATGTTTCCAGTCTGCCAGTAGATATAATGACCAGCATAGAAAGGTTGTTGTGAACTTCAACACAAGCACAGAAACACAGAGTTGACATCACACTCGAGCAGGATCTGGTCTGCCGTTTCAAGTCACTCCATTACACACACCTTTACATGGAATACTATAAAACTACAGAGTTCCATTCAAATTCAGGTCAGGTTTGCTTTTCAAGCCATTTGCCACAAAATCACGAACCTTTATTTTTGCCTTTCATTGTTTTTTTTTTTTTTTTTTTAATTGGCATGGCATCCTATATCAGGCACTATAAATTCCTATTTTTGAGATAGATGAATTTCCAACGAAGAATCTAATACCGCGTTACATGTTTCTGTCACAGGAGTCATGTAAATATCTTTCTCTTCTGTATCCACTTTTAAGTATTCTTTTCTTTAAAGTTCCTGAGCTCCATTGTCTGTTGATGGCAAAAAATAAGATTAGCAGCACGCCGATCCTCCTGCATCTCCCCAGAGCTATGGAGCGCCATAGTAACAGTGTGCTCTTAAGCTACTTGGCCAAGGGACAGTGGGTCCTTCCTCTGTCTCTTATTAATTGCTTTGTTCAATCTATTCTTTCTTTAGCCCTTCTCAAGGGAAAAACTGGCATCTATCTAATTCTAATGCTGTCTACACCTGACCAGCTTCCAAGTGCTGGACCCAAAATTAATGAGGCTGACTGACTTACACAAGGCTACACAGCCACAGACTGGCATCATTGAGGCTTTCTCAGCCTCCCTTCTTTTCAGATTTACTTTATTTTATCTCATCATTTGTGACACGGTGAAGAAGTGTCAGCGCTGGAATTTCATTCAAATCTTCCAATTCCAGATCCAGCCTGCTGCTTGCTGTGACAGGACTAATGCTCCCCATCACAATCTTTGCAGACTGGTAGACTGAAAATCCCCCTGCGTAAGACTGTATCAAACCTGAGTGTGAGTGCGGCAGGAGACAGTGGACTTCTGCGATCTGTGCACTAAGAAGGCCTAGCTGCTGTACAGCCATGCACACAATATTTGTGTGGTGGGCTTACCCATAATTTTACAGGAAATGATATTTGATTAAATGAAGAGTCAATGAGTTAGCATGTATAAAATTTTGGAAGAATGTGCGACATACAGGAGTTATCAAAAAAACAGAATCCCCTACTGCATTTTTCCTTGACTATCAAAACTGGAGTCCTGCTTTTGCTTTTTCTTTCCATCTTCTCCTCCCTAGATGTATTCAAAAAATTTATAAAACCAAACCTATCATTATTAAGGGGAGAAAAAGCAAAGACTAAAGCAGCACAGAGGTAGTGGAAATGATGGGGCCAGTGAGAAGAGTCGCTTTTCTCAGACAAGGAATGCAGCAAAACAAATAACCCTTGTCATTTAAAAAGGGTAGAGAGGAGGTTCCCAAGGAACCAGCTAGGAGCTTCCTGATATCCTGCACCACTAATGAGGACAGTGGCTTTGCAGGGCTAGTTACTTGTACAAACACAATGACAAGATCCATTTCTTGACTCCCCTGGCCCCAACCTTGTCAGAAACTTGTTTCTGTTCACAGCATCTTCCATAGGCTCCAAAAAAGATACCGAGATAAGACAGGCAGATTTGGAACTCAGAGGGCTCTTTGCACATCATTATTGAGCCCTTACCTGTCAAAGAGATGTCTGGGACTTTCTATGTCAAGCAAGAAAGTGTCAGTCTCGTGGCTGCTGGAAGAGCAGTGGTAGTTATTGCCTATGAATCTCCAGCAGCAGCTCCAACTGGGAAACTATCAGGAAAGATGTAACCTGAACATTTGGCAGGGCTTTGGTTGACTTTCTTTACTAAACTGATAACTGATTCCATCCTGCATTGATGAGTCATTTTCTCTCCCTTATATGCTACCTCTGTCACTCCTCACCACACACCCATGCAGCTCCTTTTGGAATTGTACAACACAGGAAGAGCCAGGTGACAAAATGACATCATTAATGCATTGAGTTATACATGAATACCTCTCCCCATAAATATCAAAATAACTCATTGCTGAGGAGAAATAGAGGAAAAAGTTGAGGGGAAAATAACAAGGACAAGTCACTAATTTTAAAATTATTGATGAATCGCTACAAGTGACTGTGAACCACCAGACTCATCAGACAGAGCTCTACCTGCAAGGTCAACAATTCATGAACATAAGATGCTGTTTTTACACAGTCAAATGAATCATAGCCATGTAATGAGTCATTGTCAAATGTAAACAGAGTAGTATGGAGAATAAAGAATGTAAATTTCTAGCAAGTCCATGCTAGGGAATGCATTCTTGTGTACAGAGCAACAAGAAAACAAGTGAAAATAATACCATCAGTTCTTCCCCAAGAGTACATGTTCCCTACAACAGAATTTTAACTCTGTAAGCACCCATCCATTCAAGTTAATTGGTGATGTGGTAAAGGAATCGGGCTCCCTGCTGTTCCACAGAATTCCTACACTACCTCAGTTCACCTGACCTCTACTGAGTAATCATTAAAATCCTCCTATGAATCCAGGAGATGGACAGGGCCTAATCTGCTGCCTGGTATTCATCCCTTTCCCTCTTCCCTCATGGCTGTGCTCTGCAGAAAGTACTTTCCTTCTGCCACTTTTTGTGTTGTCTTGTGTGATATAAAATTGAGCTCCAGAGCTTGAAGATAGCTCAGGAATTCTGACACTAGCACACAAAGGCCAAAGTCAGGAGTACATGTCCAGTGGTGTG
>PVJA010023597.1:0-32828 GCA_004027025.1 Myocastor coypus | reverse complement strand
AAAAAAAAAAAAAAAAAAAAAAAAAAGGAAACCTTCAAGACAAGGTACAATGTAAGTTGACACAGAAATTCTTCCCATACACCACCGAGGCTGCTATTAATTTCTCTAAGACGTTACTAGCTACAGGGATTGCAAATGCTTCCAGTGTATCATCTCTTATAAAGTAAATCTTCAGGATAAGCATTAAACAAAAGAACTAAAACAAATCCTGCTCCTCTGAAAGCCTCTAAGGGGCACTGCTGCTTCACCCCACTTTCAGGAGCAACATTTCCAGGCTCCAACTTAGAGTTCTGAGGCGCACTGGACTTTGGACTTGGAACTACCCTGCCTCATGGAGAAACACGGCCCCATCCCCATGAAAACCACATCTGAGCCCACAGCGCTGGAGATTTCGCCCGGTCCAGTGCAGGGACACAGGGACACTAGGCCTGGGACACTTTACAAGGCACAGGGAGTGGTGGGCGAGGCCAAGCCAAAGTCTAGCTCTTCCTTTCTCCTCGTCTTCTATTTTAAAGTGTATTTTAAATTGACAGTTGCATCTGCCCACGGGGTACTACATGATATTTCGATATAACACACAAAGTTGAATGACTGAATAGCGCTAATTAACCTATTACATATTATTTTCATGGTGAAACATTTGAAATTGTACTTGATTAAAATGTGCACTGTTGGGCTGGGGAGATAGCTCCGAGGCACAAGTGCCTGCTGGGCAAGTGCAAGGTCGTGAGTTTGAACCCCAGTCCCACAAAAATAAAAAAGAAATAAAATGTGCACTGTTATCGACTACGGCTACTTGCACAATAAACCTCAACAGTCTACTGCAGATTACTCCTAGCTGCCCCTTTGCGTAGCCATATCCATTCCCTGGAATATGCTTCCCAGCTCGAGTACTCAAGTATCTCTCTCCATCTCTCTGTCTCTCTGTGTCTCTGTCTCTCTCTGTCTCTTTCTCTCTGTCTCTCTCTCTGTCTCTCTCTCTGATATTCTTGCCTCTCTCTCTCCAAAGAGCAACTGCCTGGTTTTTTTTTGCGGGACCGGGGTTCGAATTCACGATCTTGCACTTGCCAGGCAGGCACTTGTGCTACGGAACCATTTCCCCAGCCCCAAAGCAACTGCCTTTAATTCGACTCGCCACAAGTCCTGACGCCCCCTCTGCGAAGGGCGCCCACCCGGGATCCCTACTATCTGCCTTCTCCCGCAAACGTGCTCCGGTTTTGCAGTCACTCCACTCCTCGCGCTCTCTGTTCCTAGGTGCAGGAAGCTGCCTGATGACCGGGAAAAGCAGCGTCCCTTGCCCTTCCCTCCGCGATCTGGCCCGGATCTTGCCAACAACCAACAGGGAGCAGAAACTTAGGCCGCGGTCCCGAGTTTCAGGGAACGCCAGACCTGGTCACCGCGGCGCTAGGACCTGAGGGCTGAGGGCGAAGCTCCTCCGCGGCTGCTGCCGGCCTCAAGAAGACCGGAGGCGGGAAGGACGAATGGGAGAGAAAAGAGGAGGTTGACTTACGAGAGTCTGCAGGTCCCACTTCCTAGAGGTACCGCAAGGGCGGCTCGCACCGCGGAGCACTCACTCATGAATTGGATTTATAGCACTCTGGAAGAGAGGGTGTGGCTTCTCAAGGGTGGAGCTGCATCTGAACTTCTGACCCCCAAGGGGTCACGGGAAGGACCCAGAGCAGTCCACGCACCCCTATGTGTCCTACTACAAGCGGCATTCGAGCCCTGCTTGGGTGATCCTGTGACTGTGTCTCCAGCGGTGTCTGCAGGGTAGGACAGGGGGGCTCCAAGTTCAGGAGCCCAGAGCAGCCGCTTGAGCCTCAGTTGCTGTCCCCTACCCACCTGTTTCCAGTCTGCCTATTTATTGTACACCTACTGAGATTTCACGAAACAGATCTTTGCCTCTATGCATACTTTCTGGACTCTTCCAAGTAGGAGCCAGCGTTCCTGCTTCTGAGGCGCCTCAGGCTTTACAGCTCAGCAACGTCAAGGACTTTGTCATCAGCGAGAGGGCGCAGGATGAGGCTGTAGAGGAGCCCAAGGAAGAGTCGCTGGTGTTTGCAGCTCTCTGCTTGGTGGAGCTTCTTGTCTCAGCGCATCTGCACAAATGGAGACAACAGGAGCACTTGACCCCTACCTTGTGGACGAAAATCACATGCCTCCGCCTGCGGGGGGCCTGGATTCATCTCTAGCTCCAGGACAGAGATCAAATATCATTTTTAAATAAAGAGTTAAATATCAAATGTTTAGATCAGTATAGCCTTATGGTCAGTATTCAATGCCCCAGGCTCTTGCTTAGTACACTTGTAACCTGCCCACTGGCCCTGAGTGAATCTCATGCGACCCGCACTGTATTCTATTTTACAGTACCAAACACTAGCACTGTTCCCTGTCTTTCATGTAATATACACAGGGAAACAATGCAGAGGTGTTTAAAGCACTTTGAAACCCCCTATTACTCTCCTCTATTTCCCCCTCCTTGAAGTAACTGAGTTCAGATTAGGTAATGCCCTGGCTTACCTAAGCCACTAATGTGTATTTGTGTGTAGAATTCCTCTTTCTCCCTACCAGGCCTTGATTTTATAATGTGTTCAGTGAAAGATTCACAATTCTGGAGGTAAGACTTCCCATTCTCTACATAAGGAACTATGAAGTCGTAATTGATGTTACCTGTACAGAGTGGTCTGTTTCCCAGCAAAAATAGTTGTTGACCTCAAAAGCTTTTCAACAAAGGGGATGAAAAGTATCTCTGAGACAATATATTCATTTTGTTGCTTGGGCTGCAAGAAAATCCTATAGGCCAGGTGGCTTAAACACCTGTAATTTTATTTTCTTGAGGTTGTAGAAACTAAAAGTTGAAGTTCTTGTCAGTGGTGGGAAACCTATGGCACACAGTACTGGCAAAGTAGCAAGGCCCTCAAATACTTTTTTTTCCTCCTCCCTTCCATATCTTATTGCTTTGTTTTTTTGTTTGTTTGTTTGTTTTTGTTTTTGTTTTTGGCACATTCTTTCTAAGTAGTTCAGGCTGACCTTGAACTCACTATGTAGCCCAGGTTGGCATTGGGCTTATAGTGATCCCCTTGCCTCAGACTCCCAAGTGCTAGGATTATAGGCACGTGGCACCACACTCAGATCTCTTATGTTGTTGTTGTTTTTTTTTTTTTTTTTTTTTTTTTTTTTTTTTTTTTTTTTTTTTTTTTTTTTTTTTTTTTTTTTTTTTTTTTTTTTTTTTTTTTTTTTTTTGTCTTTTTGAGACAGGATCTCACTATGCAGTTCAGGCTGGCCTTGAGCTCACTTTTGTAGCCCAGGCTGGTCTCGAACTCACAGCGATCCTCCTGCCTCAGCCTCCCGAGTGCTGGGATTACAGGCGTGCGCCACCACGCCCAGCTCTTATGTTGTTTTTAACATTAAAAAAAACTACTTGTGGGGAGCAGCCAAGCTGGAGATTGACCACACTTTGGCTCAAGCAAGGCCAGCACCAAGAAAACAGCTCCGGAGGCAAACCAAGTAAGGAGTTGTTGGGATACACCAAGGCCAGTCCAGCAAGCCTTGGTGTTCGTTATGGTCTGGCTCTAGTTGTCCCTCCAAAGCCTCATGCAGTCACTGGGTCAGGCTTCTAGAGTTTGTGATTAATTCACAGTGCAGTGCCAGGATTATGGGTGCAAATGCGGCACCCGCCCTGGGGTGGATGGTTTGAATACAATTTAAGGAAGGGAGAGAGATCTGACAGCTGCTGCAGCCACCATTCCTCCCTTTGCTCTTTGCTGTCTTCCACTGCCATGAATGGCTGCCCTCTGCCCTGTGCCCCTCTGCCTTGGAGCCCCTGAGTATGGGCTAAAACCTCCACTGACAGTGAGCTAAATAAACCTTTCCTTCTTTAATTTTGAGCGTTGGGCATTTTGTCCCAGCAACAAGAGAAAAGTAACTGAGACAGTGTTCTTCCCAGTTAAGTACAGCACAGGTATCTCTGAGAATATTTGACTTTCAGTGTTCTCAGCTAAACACAGACCTTGCACTTTTGAATCCATTGCAAGCTTTCTCCCTTTTTGAGACAGGGTCTCAGTTACGTACAGCACAGGTATCTTTGAGAATACACATGTGTCAGACTGCCTGTCACTGGCAGCCACATCTGGATCACAAGCCCCTACTAGCTTCTTGGTTTGGCCATCAAAGACTAAAGCTGATTGAAGGCCTCAGGGGCTCCCCGGACCATCTTGGATGTAGAACTTCAAGTAACTTACAGTGGAGGCTAAATTCATCACCTTTCTCATCAACATAGGAGCAACCCATTCCACCCTTCCCTCTTTCCAAAGATTGCTCTTTTGGGCCCCAATTACTACGGTTGGGTATTGGTGGCAAAGTCTCCACATCCTTAAAAAGCCCTTCAATCTGGTGCCAATTAGGTCAGTACTTGTTTCCTCATACCTTCCTTGTCCTTTCCACCTGTCCTATTCTAGCTCTTGGACAAGACATGCTGGCCAAACTGTGCGCCACTCTGACCATTCCTGGCACACAGCCAGCCTTCATAGCCACCCTTGCCTTGCCTCACTGTTCCTGCCAGGTGCCCCTGTAGTTTTTCCCTACTTCATACCTCTTCCATATTCCTGCCCCTAATCCAGCAATCTCTTACCATCTGCCTTACACAAAACCACCCCTATCCTGCCCAGCATCAGTACCCCACACCTCAACCCACTTTTACAGACTAAAACGTATCATTTCCTATTTACTACAAACTGACCTCTTAGTTCCAATCAATTCCTCTTATAACACCCCAATTCTTCCTGTATGGAAAGGTGATGCCACTTACAGGGTGGTGAAAGATGTCCAAGCTCTAGTCAGGTTGTCTTTCCTGTATACCCCAGGCACCAAACCCCTTTACACATTTATCTTCTGTCCCTCCATCTACCACACATTCATCTAGCTAAGACTAAAAGATACTGTTTCCAAGGTCCTGCATCCTTCTGCACAGCTTCTTTGCCTTCACTGGGACAGATCCTGACACTAAGCAGTTGCTGTAGCCAGCATCACTCTTAAAATCCTCAGGGCGAAGGATGATGGAGGATGGAAAAATAAAGACAACAATAAGAAAACAGAAAGCTGAGGTCAAATGGAGCCCTCTGGAGGGGAGAAAAAGGAACTGCTCAACGACTGCATTTCTTTTAATACACCCAGAAGATTGATGTCACGTGACACCCCTCTGCCTAGCAACCTGTTTGCTTGGCTTGCCATGGGCTCTACGTGTTCTTGGAGCTGGAACAGCTTGCTGACATAGCCTGCCTCAGGAATTCCACCTGTGTGATCAATTTCCAGCCTCAGTCACTTTCCATAATCAGTCCTAGCAGTTAACCTGGACTGTTTTGCCACAGTGTTTCCAAGACAGCTCCTAATGGTTTGGTCAGCCCCTTGCTCAAGATTTTCTCCCTTTTCATACCTCTGTCTTTCATCTCATACAGTAGTGACCTCCTCCTCTGAAGATCCTCCAAGGAGTCATCCCATAAGGAATACCCTCTTATCGCATCTAAATACAAAAGGAAGCCATGTGTTTTCCTCTAAGGCCCTAATCCCTTCACCCATCACCTACCTGGGCAGCATTCCCCTCAAACATACCTGAGTACTGCCTCCAAATCATATCCACTGGATTTCCCAGATTCCAACCCCCAACACGAAGGAACAATTTTTCATTCCCAGCATTATAGAATGCTTCTGTTTTTGGATTTCCAGCTTTGTCCTCCTCATCAAGCCCCTTTACTAACTACCAAGGGGACCCGGATGATCCACTGGATCACAAGTCTTTCCCTCATTCATCTTTTCAGTCCACTGGAACTGTAGTGAACTAAACAGCCTCCTTTCTTACACTAGCCTGCCTGGGTGGTCTCTCACAGGGAAAAAGCCAATAAAAATACAGCTGCATGAAATCTTTGCAAAGGAAGCCAGAATTCTAGAAATAAGGTTCCGGGAATAGAGAAATGTCTCATTTGGTATAAAATGGGAGATCAGGACACCATCTGACCACACCACACAAAATAGGATTCTTTGCCAATCCTAGTGACTCAGCAATTATTATCTCCTGCACTTTGCTAAGTCATGGCGATTCGGGCAAGTCATGGTTGACACATAATTACACATGGAAGTAGAATATGGAGCAAAGGTCAACAAAGATTGCATATGTTTGTTTTTCTCTGAGAAAAAAAGTTTCTTAATCCAGTTTTCTGACCTTACATTTCAATTACCTCTGACCTACTATCTGAAAGAATAGTTCACTTAAAACAACAAAGTCATCTTAAGGGGAGTACAAAGATCTGGGTTTGATCCCTGGCACAGTGCTGGCTCTGCACCAAGCGGGCCGCTGAAGTTGGGTGTGGCAGCACACCCCTGTAATCCCAGTGTTGGGGAGGCTGAGACAGGAGGATCACTATGGGTTGGAGCTGCATAGTGAGACCATGTACCAAGTACATTTTTTTTTTTAAACTGAAACTGTGGCTTTTTGCCGTCTTCCACCTTGATTGCTAGCTGCTGCCATGAAGGTCGAGCTGTGTAGCTTGGGCGGTTACAAGATCTACCTGGGACATGGGAGGCACTACACCAGGACTGATGGGAAGGCCTTCCAGTTTCTGAATGCAAAATGTGAGTCTGCGCTCCTTTCCAAGAGAAATCCTTGGCAAATAAACTGGACTGTCCTCTACAGAAGAAAGCACAAAAAGGGACAGTTGGAAGAAATTGAAAAGAAAAGAACACGATGAATCATCAAATTTCAGAGGGCCATTGCTGGTACATCTCTTGCTGACATAATGGCCAAGAGGAATCAAAAACCAGAAGTTAAAGAGGCCCAAAGAGAACAAGCTATCAGGGCTACCAAGGAAGCAAAGAAGGCTAGGCAAGCATCTAAGAAGATTGCAATGGCTGCCGCTGAGGCTCCCACCAAGGCAGCGAGCACCCGAGCAGAAGACTGGGAAGCCTGTGACAGCTTCCGCTCCACGAGTTGGTGGAAAATGCTAAATTGGCAGATCACATTTTCAAATAAAGATCTGTAATTCTAAAAACAAAAACAAACTTTGTATTGAGTTGCCTCCAGATGTGCTATTTGCCCTATTGTCTTTTGTGTTTCCATGTGAACATTAGGGTTTAAAAAAATTGTCAAGAATGTCATTGGAATTTTGAAGAATTCTGTACTCAATCTGCAGATAGATTGGTAATATGACTATATTAACAGCATTAATTCTGACTGATGACAGTGGGAGGTCTTTCTACCTCCCAGTGTCTATTTCAGTTCTTTTCTTCAGTGTTCTGCCATTTTCATTGCAGTGGTCTCTCATTCCTTGATTCTTTTGATTCCCAGGCATGCAATTTTTTAAAAAAAATTTTATTTTATTTTATTTTTTTCTTGTTTCAGAACTTTTGTTTGTTTATTTATTTTTGTAGCCGGCTCAGCCTGCCCTGAGAGCAGGACTGGCAAAGCATGTGGTGCCAGGGATTGAACCACGGTCCCTGCAGCTGCCCAAGCTTTCCTAAGCAGGCACTTTAGATCACTGAGCCATCCTGCCGGGCTCCAGGCATGTAACGTTTTTTAAAAACTATTTTTTATAAAACTATTTTGTAAAAGGCGAAAGACTTATATGATCTGAAGAGAAACCAGAGTATATATATATATATATATATATATATATATATATATAACTATTTTGAATGAAAATGGTTCCCTGATTTCTTTTCCAGCCAGTTCACTATTAGTGTATAGAAAGTCTATTAATTTTTTTTTAAAGAATTTATTTATTTCAGAACCTTTGTTTATTCACTCATTTTTGCGGCTGGCTCAGCCAGCCCGGAGGGCAGGGCTGGTAGAGCATGTAGAGCAGGGGATCGAACCGCGGTCCCTGAAGCTGCCCAAGCTTTCCCAAGCAGGGCTTTAGACCACTTAGCCATCCCGCCAGGCCCCCTCTGCTAGTTTTTAATTCTCTTTTAAGAGTAATTTTTTGAGAGAAAGAAAGCTTCTGTCTGAGAGGGACAGAAGGGGGCCCAGAAAATGGGGTACCCTCTGACCCTGCTTCTCAAAGCTGTTTTATTGTGCAAAGGGACAAGATGGGGTGGGCTTAAGGAGGGACTGAATTAGAATCAATCAATAAAATTGCAAGCATAGTCACATAGGTAATGTTGATTAAATAGGGATCAAATTGGGCAACAAGTCACATGACAAGCATACATGGATGGATAAGGATTTTACTGGGATAGGGGAGGGATTAAGGAGGTTGAGTCCTCCACCCCAAGGGGATTGATGCCTATTTAGCATACCAATCACTGCTGCTCATCCCTACAGGTGGCACATGGGTGTGTACTTTCTTTTTCTTGAAATCTGGTCTTCAGTGAATTGGTCTCCAGCCACAGCTGTGCTCTGCATTAAACTCTCAAGGGTCCAGCCCAGTCTTACTGCCTCTATTTCTCTACCTAGCTTAGCTATCTCTAATATTCCCTCCTCTGAAGAAGTACCCATAACTGCCTTGAGGGGGCAAGGGTCAAAGTCTTGGATCTGGCTACTTTCAGCTGAGGAGTGTAGTAGCTGTGACAGGCAGTCAGAGCTGTTCACAGAGGATCTACTTCAAGGCCCTAGATTGATGCCAGGTTTTCTTGTCTTGGGTAGACATTTAGTTTTAAGTCTGGAGAAGACAAGGGCAAAAACACAATGAAGTACGCACCATGGAAATAATAGTAAAATGAGTGGGATAATTATGAACATTACCAACAAAGGTTTTCACCAGGAGGAACTAGTAACAGCTTTTCATACAGAGGAAAAGGAGAAGGTCCAGGGAATTCAGAATCTGACATGTACTTAACCCAATGTCTAGTATCTTGCATAGCTATTTAGATATATTAGTAGCAAGACAGGAATGTGCACTCAACATTCAACTTTTATAACTGCTCATGTACCCCCTTGTGCTGCTGTTAGAATGTCTAATGCCATCTGATTTTGGAGTACAGTTTGCCTCATTAATTTTACTTCTTTGTGTTATTTTTCCACAGTAAGTACATCATTTTACATTCTACCAATAGTGCAGAGATATTCCAATTTTTCTATATTCTCACCAACACTATCTTCTGACAGTGGCCATCCTAAGAGGTAAGAGGTGAGACATCATCACAGGCTCACTTTTCTTTCTCTAACAGGATGTTGAAAGTCTTTCATATGCTTGCTAGCTGTTTGCATACAATTTTTGGAGAAAAACTAAGCCCTTTGCTCCCTTTTAATTGGAACTGGAAACATACTTGTCACATAAAATTTCAGTTATATAGGAAGAATAAGTACAGTAGATTTACTCAAAACCTTGGCTACTGTTAATAAAAAGTATTATCATTAAAACTGCTCAGAATTGAGTGTTCTTACCACAAAAATATGAATATGTGAGGTGAAAGACGATGAAACCCAATTCCAAACTCTTACGGTCTCAATTGTGTGCAAATTTAAGGAAATAGAATATAGCTTAGCAGGAGAAAATCATAGAAATTTAATTAACATAAGTTTTATGAACACTAAAAAAGGAAATGAAGTCCCCAAAACAGTCAATTGCTTATGTATTGGTTGGAAAAATAATGGTAAGAAATGATGAAGTAACTACATTTTGTGAAGAAGGGAAGAATTATTTTAACAAGGCTTTCAGGATTCCCTTGGTCAAGACTTTATGTCCTTGAGGGTAAAGATGTATCTTTTGTGTGGGAATTTCATCTTCTCTTTTTAAGCAACACTGAGCTCAGAGTGATCTTCTTTCATTTGCTATCTTTTAAGTTCCTTTTCTGTTTGTCTGGTTTTGGTTCATTGAGTACACACACGTCTCAGTATTCTTGCTACTGTCATGATGGTTGCTTTTCTTGTTAAGGGCATTGGAAGAACTGGTTTCGATTCTGCATCTAGCCAAGGGGTTCTACTTTTCAAAATCTCCTTTACTTGTACAACAAAATGGAATGTTTCTCTCTTAAAAGTCTGAAAACCCTATTAAGGAAAAAGTCACCCTGTCAGCAAAATGCTTGCAAAGACTTTATGGAGCTAAAAAAAAAAAAAAAGCTCCTGAAGGAATGGATATCAATAGATACTAAAATTTAGCAGAAATGTCATCAAATGGAGTCTAAAGTGGTCTTTCTAAAAAGAAGATGTAAGGTTCAGTTTGGCCCTGGTGAGGTTAACTTGACCTATTGTCACAGAAAAGCACTGAGGCACAAGCTAATCCACTAGGCATTGCTAGAAACTAAGAGAAAATGAGGGAGAGACTTGAGCTTGAGGAGCTAAGGGGAGCACAGCTCTGATGAAGATTAAATGGTCTAGGTGTGGTTGATCATTGTCTCAAATTTTGTTTTGCAAGATGAGTTTTTTTGCTTTAGTGGGGAAACTGTCCAGGAAATAACTCAGTCTGTTTTGTAAAGGCTGTGCTGGAACCCAAAGTTTTGAAGGGGGTGAGATAGGTTATATAAATTTAGGACTAAGCAACCTGGTTTATTTCCTTTTTAAACAAGTTTTCAGACAGATACTCCCTAAAGGATTGACATGCTTATATTAAACTTCAGCAAGAATCAGAGTTTTAAAGTAATAAAAGAAGCAGGTACAAAAGGAAGGCAAAATTTCATTTTGTCATTATTCTTCTGGCATCTTCTGACACAAACAAAATTACTGTTGTGCTTTATTTTGTATTTAGCAAAAGCAGTTTTTAAATCCCTAACTGCCTCAGAAGAAAATGTAAATCGTACTTTTCATGAGTAATAGCTTAGGACCTGGGAGATACCTAGTGGCATAAGTGGCTCTCTTGCTAGCACAAGGTCCCTAGTTTGATCACCAATACTGAGTAGTAGTAGTAGTAGTAGTAGTAGTAGTAGTAGTAGTAGTAGTAAGTAGCAGGTTTAAAACTCAGGAATTTTTTTGCTATTTGTTCTCATGTTGGTCTGTCTTAGAAGAAATAACTGCTCTGCCTAAGAGAAAAAAGAATTTGGAACTTTCCATTTTAGACAGGAAAAGTAACAAAAGGGGCAGCGAGGAGCAGAAATTAACTCTGTTATATAGTGGGATCCCTCCTGCAATTTTATAGTCATCAGGATAACTATAAAAGGATTTCTAAATGTTGGAATCAATTACTTGCTTGTGAAAACGGGTGAAGAGGCTAAATACCTTATTCATGTTATCTTTCGGAAAAAATAAAACCCACAGATCAAAATAACTGGAGAAGAGGTCACAGACGTTGCAGGTGGACTTTGGATGATGGCGGTACATGGAACTAGAAGTTGAGCCAGCTTTAATCAGATTTATAACTGGCAGAAAAGCCACCCAGTGGTGGCTTTGGATTATACTTGAGTTTTATTTGCCAGATTAGGGGTATTATTTAGATACTAGCTGTTAGTTACGCTGAACTGTGGAATGGAAGCTGACCAGCCTTGCTGGTGACAGTGAAGGCAGCAGGCTGCCATCGCATTTGAAGCTGACTTCAAGCGCTGGTGCATTATGGCCCCTAGAGCTCAAGGATCATCCTCAGAGACCTCCATGCTGTGCCATAAGGCAGGAGCTCAGCCTGGCTCACAGGCCCAACTCAGCTGGCCTCGAAGCTTCAGGCTCTGCCGAAGAAGCGACGCTGGGGGGCGCCCCACTTCGGCATCCTCCCGCAGCAGCGGGCTGCGCCGGCGGATACACCGGGGACCTCGGTGTGTGGTACGCGCTATACCTCGCGTCCACTGCTCAGATCCGCTGTCCCATCAAGGCCACTCCCGGCCCACTCCTCTGGCGCATCCGCAAGCTACAGCCTTCCGTCGCTCTTCTCCTATCATCTGGACTAGAAGCAGCACATGCAGCACGTGAAGTCCTAACGCGAAGGTTACGAGGACCATAAAACGCTCCGCCCACACCTAAACGCGCCAATGACAGTGACACGTCTCCTAATTCAGTCAGCTGCGCCTAGGAAAGCCGCGGTCACAGACCGGAAGCGGCTGGGAGATTGAGGCGTCCTTTTTCCCTAGCAACGGGTCGTGAAGGAAGTGGTTGCCGCCGGCTTACGCCATGCGCATGCGTGGAGACGTCGCTGACGGCGCGGCGCCTCTGAGGGCAGCGGGAGTTTCTCGGGTGGCGAAGCCGCGAGAGAGGCCGGCATGGCGGCGCCGTTCTCCCCGGGCCGTAAAGCTGGGGCTGCCGACCGGCGTTGGCTGGCGCTACTGTCACCGCTGCTATTGGTGCCATTGCTGGCGCGGCCCGCGGGGGCGCTGGTCGAGGGGCTGTACTGCGGCCTGCGGGACTGCTACGAGGTGCTGGGCGTGAGCCGCGCGGCTGGCAAGGCGGAGATCGCGCGGGCCTACCGCCAGCTGGCGCGGCGCTACCACCCCGACCGCTACCGGCCCGAGCCCGGCGACCAGGGCTCCGAGTGGACACCGCAGAGCGCCGAGGAGGCTTTCCTGCTAGTGGCGACCGCCTATGAGACTCTCAAGGTAAGGGCTGCGGGGAGGAGCCGCGGTGGAGAGGGGTGGCGTGGCGCTCGGCCCGGCCGCACCGCGAGGTCCTAGGGGGCCTGGGGGCGGCTGCCGCCTCGACCTGTGGGAACCTCGCACGTCCCACGTGGCCCGTGAAAGCCAGCTCGGCTCACTGGCCGGGACTGGAGAGGCGAACCTTCTGGGGCTTGAGGCAGGGGGACAGCAGTCTCCCTCCTGTTTTCTTGGTAGCCATGTGATTGTAAAACTTTAGATGTTTTATGATTTTATTATAACATGCTGTTTACGTTCGGAAACCAGGGTGATTGTTGTTTATTTTAGGATCTTGAGCAGGACCCGGGAAAGGCCTCGAATATTGAGCAATAGTGTGATCACGTCCATTTGACCGGACAGAAATCTGGATGCTAGGGATGGTTTTAACAAAGACACTTAGATTAGGTTTTGTGGAACTACCATGAGACCCCATGTTGGCCTCTTGGCGCTAACACTCCCGACTGACCTTGCATAGCTGTTTCTGCATATGGACGACCAAGGCCATTATAATAACAGCGTCACTACGAGGATTTAGTGATAATTGTAAGAAACTCCCTATGAGAGACCCGTAATTAATGACTAAGGGAATGAAACGTTTGAGAGTTTCTAGTACGAAATATTTTTCGGTCATATAATCATTTGACTAGGGTTTTATCGTGTCCCGTGGCCCTGAAGATGGAGAGACATAGCATGACGCTATTTTCTGTTAGCACAAAAATTAAACCATATAAGAACTCACCAAATTCAAGTCGTGCTTGAAAGTATTACTGCTTCAGGGGCTCATCACAGTAATGCAGCAGCTGTTGTAGTTGTAGGGTATTTCTTTTAGTCATTTTTTCCCCCTCAGGTAAAGTTTTCCATGTAGTTATACTGTGTAATTTGCTTCTCACGACTACTATGTGTGGATGCACTGTAATTTCAATATGGATATTTTCTCCAGATGAGTTTTATGGAGCTGAGAATGCTGCATACTGCATCCAAGGAGCTAGAGATTTCATGCTTTTTAAGTAGCTTAGTGATTTGGAATCACGGAGTGGCTGGTTTGCTGAATTCTCACTAGCATTAGATAGATTGTGATTTTTTTATTAGCAGTTAGCAGAGGATGGGGCAGGAACTGCATAACTGCTGCTGCTAGAGAGCTGAGTTGCCCGTTACGTTTGGTGAAGGGATGAAGACAGATATGAAAAAAAAAAAAAAAAAAAAAAGGGGGAAGAACTCTGACCAGCTAGGGTTGCCCTGGGTGTGAAGCCCAGCCCGGTTTTTTGCAGTTCAAAGATAGAATCTAGGCTGCTGTTTTCTCTAACGGTAGCCTGCTCTGGTCCTGTAGGATATTTTCCTGCTGTTACTTGGCCCAGATGCATTCTGCAGAGCCTGTTTCTTTCCCTAGTTGGCCCAACTCACTCTACAGAGCCTGTTGCTTTTCATACCTTTAATAAATGTAAAATTGATGGCATTTTTTAAAAAGGTAGGCTTCAGGCAGTGCCCCAAAGCCCTGGTGGTGGAGAAGTGCTCTGGACAGGCGTAACTTCCACAAGACAGAACAGCAAAAATGCTGCCCCTGTTGCCTTCTGCTGCGTTCTGCTGATAGGCGATGTGGGTAGATTTCGGATGAGAATGGTGAGCATGTTGGTAGGAACTTTGAAAATATGGACCATGGGTAGTGTAGAAATAGTGACAGTAGAAAACTTCCTCCTGGGACTCTGTTCTTTACATTTTCTTCAAGAGAGAGTTTTAGAGCACTGATCCGGTGGATATGCGTGGTTGCCTGTAATGGTTTCTGTCTTTGAAGTTTAGTCCTAATGTATCAAAGCTGATAAAAAGCTAGTTTATCCACTGAAGAGGAAGGAACTTTTAGGTAGTTAAAAACTGGGATATTAGTTGAAAGTAATTTTTTTACTGAATTCTGACAGGATGTTTCTGGTAGCTATAAATACCTCCCCTCAAGGAACTAAAAATGGGTGTAGTAATAAAGGAGAGAACATAGAGAATGTTTGTAGCTCCCCAGTCTTCCTACTTTATTACTCCAAGAGGATGGCAATTATCTGTGAGTGAAAAGAGATGTTTGGAGGTAGCCTAGACCTTTGAAAACTGGATCCAACAGAATTCTGTAAAAATTGCTGTACAATTAAGGCAGTGTAATGGTAATCAGCATATTGGACTCCTGGGGATTCAGGGAATTCATGGACTTTGGAAATCAGCAAACAAACTTCCAACTGGTTGTGTCAACGTTGGATCTAATAAAGTGGAACACTCTAGTCCTGCTTATGTTTTCATATGTGGCTATAGCACTTATCACACTGCCCAATAAATATTGAGTAAGCCCTTCTTCCGCTTTCTACTAAACCATGCTCCTTACTTTTTGTGTGTATATTCACAGCACCTAGCGCAGTGTCTGGCACATCAGATAATGAATGTTATTTAATTAAACTCACATTGGCAACAGATTTAGATAGCATGGAAATTGAATTTCTAGCATTTTATGTTGTTATATGGAGCATACTTTGCTATTTTACCCGAAGTAATTATAATTTTAAAGAGCAGCATAAACACATGGATTGGTTGATTATGAATGAAAAGTTCTTGCATGAGAGAAAAATTGTACATACTTCTTTTAATGTTCTTTTTTTTTTTTTAAAGTGAGAACATTCATTGATCACTTTAAATAGACAAGGATTGAATGAAATACGAGATGAAATACGAGAAATGGCATAGGGTAAACAGATGCTGAAACAGAAAAGGATACACATAGAAAAACTATGATTGATAGGAAATGGGAAAGAAGTAGGACTTGACAGCATTTTACAAGATCATAGGAGAAGAGAATGGGGAATATTGGTGGCACAGAGGTACCTGGTAGGTGGAGTTGAAAGGATTTGTAGAGTGGACTTTCTACAATTTCCTCAGTATATTCTTTTACTTAACTCTCCACCTAGTTCTAACAAGTGCTGGAGAAGAGACCCTGACAAGGAAAAGGCATGTTTATGACTTTAAGCTTTTATTTTTTAAAATTTATTTTATTTATTTTTTTTTCTTGTTTCAGAACTTTTGTTTGTTTATTTTTATGGCCAGCTCAGCCTGCCCTGAGGGCAGGGCTGGTGCAGCATGTGGTGCCGGGGATCGAACCACGGTCCTTGCAGCCGCCTAAGCTTTCCTAAGCAAGTGCTTTAGACCACTGAGCCATCCTGCCGGGCCCCTATGACTTTAAGCTTTTAATATAACAAGGAAGACAGATACTCATGATTTAGTTATCATTTATTTATGTTACATGGGATACATATTTATTTGGTTATTATATAATAAAGTCTGTACAGATTGTATTGCAGCATACAAAAGAAAACCATTATTCCTCTTGGAAGATTAGAGAAGAATGTATTCTTAAAAGGAGATTTGGGAAAAAATCACCTAGATTGGTAGTGAAAGGACATTAAAACTGAATAAAGTAGAATCCTGTGTATTCAAGGCTTGTTCTAGAATTGAGATCTAATTTCAGAATTGTAGTTATAAGTATTTATTTACATTAAATACCTAAGATATTCCACCAGAAGACTAGAACTATAACAAATCCAGAAAGGTAGCAGAATACAAGTCAGCATACAAAAATCAATAGTGTTTTGTACCTCAGTAATGAATATATCAAGAAAGAATTTAGGAAAGTGGTACATTTACAGTAGCATGAACCCAGCACTTGGGAGGCTGAGGCAGGAAGATCAGTGCGAGTTCGAGACCAGCCTGGGCTACAAAAGTGAGCTCAAGGCCAGCCTGAACTGCATAGCGAGACCCTGTCTCAAAAAAAAAGAAAGAAAAGAAAAAACAAACAAAAAAATCAATACAGTAGCATCAAGAAAATTTAAATACTCATGGTGGCATATGCCTGTAATCCCAGTACTGGGGAAGCTGAAAATAGGAGGATCACTACAAGTCCAATAGTAAGACCCTGTATCACATACATAAAAGAGAGAGAGAAATTAACCTAAAAGAAGAAGTAAAAGACTTCTATGATGAAGACTATAGTGCTCTGACAAAGATTAAAGAGGACAGGAGAAAACTGAAAGAGATCCCGTTTATGGATAGGCAGAGCCAACGTTGTCGCAGTGATCATAGGTCAAAACTGATAATTTAATGCAGTCCCGATCAAAATTACCTTCAGCATTCCTCACAGAACTAGAAAAAACAATCCTAAAATTCATGATTCGGAATAGCAAAAGCAGTTTTGGTTAACAAGACCAAAGCAGGAGGCATGAAAATTTCAGATTTCAAGTTACAGTATGAAGATACAGTGATTTTTTTTTTTTTTCCTGTTTTGAGACAGGGTCTTTCTGTGTAGGTCAGACCAGCCTTGCACTTGCTATACAGCCTCAAACCTGCAGCAGTCCTCCTGACTCAGGCTCCTGAGTGTTGATATTATAGGCTTGCACCACTACACCCAGCTATAGATCTTAATATTAATATAGACTGCTGAAAGATAAAATAGGTAAAACTCTTGAAAACATAAACTTAGGCTAGGGCCAGCCAGATAACTCAGCTGATTAAAGTGCCTGCCAGGTGCAGGGACTGGGATTCAATCCCTGGCTTGCTGTGCCAGCCCCACCCTGCCCTTGGGGTACACTGAGAGTGGGACTTAGACTGGGTATGGTGGCATGTGCCTGTAATCCCAGCACTTGGGAGGCAGAAAACAGAGGAATCACAAGTCCAATCTGTGTATTGAGACCGTATAGACTGTGTACTAAATACATTTAAAAAAACAAATAAACAGGCTAAAGAGTGTCTGATCAGAACTCCAATTGCCTAAGAAATAACATCAGGCCGGGTGTGGTGACGCATGCCTGTAATCCCAGCACTTGGGAGGCTGAGGCAGGAGGATCAGTGCAAGTTCAAGACCAGCCTGGGCTACAAAAGTGAGCTCAAGGCCAGCCTGAACTGCACAGTGAGACCCTGTCTCAAAAAAATAAAATAAAATAAAAAAGAAATAACATCAGGAATCAACAAATGAGATTATATTAATTAAAAAGTTTCTGCATAGTAAAGGAAACATGTAGCAGAGTTAAGGGACAACCTGCAGAATGGGCCAAAAAAGTTCTTGCTAGCTACTCTTCTGTCTTAATTACTTCCTCACCGCTGGGACAAAATATCTAACACCCACAAGTTAACAGAGGAAAAGTTTATTGTAGGTCAGTTTGTGAAGGTTTTAAACTATACTTGATTCGCTCCCAGAGGCAGAGGAGAAATTGATTGACCCATGGCAGAGCAGGCATGAGGCAGCAAAGCAGCAAACCTCCCTTCTCTTTTATTCTATCCAGACTACACACCTTTTTGAGTTGCAAGCCCCCTACCCCCATGAGCCTTCCCATTATGCACACCCAGAACTATGTTAAACTAGTGAGTGGACTAATTTAGTTATCACATATTAATTCATATTCATAGACCCTAATCCAGCAACCTCAGAAAAGCCCTACCTCTTGAGTGCATGAGACTTTGAGGGGACACCTAGATACAAGCCATAACATCCTTGGAAAGACTTAAGGAAAAAATGGACAACTGAAGAAGTACAGATGGCCAATAAATATGTGGAAAAATGTTCTAACACCTCTGGCCATTAGAAGAATGCAAATTACAACCACTCTAGAAGTAATGGCTGCCATCAAAAAGTCAAATAACAAAGGATTCCAGCCTGTGGGAAAAAAGGAGTCCTTTTACCTTGTTGATGGGAATGTTAACTAATACAACCACTGTGGAAATTAGTATAGAGATTGCTTTAGAAACCTAAAACTAGAGCATCAGGAACATAGCATAGTAGAGTAAGTGCCTGCCTGGCCAAGTGCAAGGTCCATTGTTCACCTAAAACTAGAAATTCTACTTGACCCAGCTATAGGTATCTTCTTAAAAGCATTTATGACACCATGCCACAGTAATACATGCATATCTATGTTTATAGCAGCACAACTCATAATAGTTAAATCTTGAAAGTGGCCCATAATACCCATGAACATATAATGGAATTTATACACAGTGTGGTACTACTGTGCTATAAAGAAAAATAAATTTGAATCCTTTGCAGGAAAATGGATGCATCTTGAGCATAACTGAAATAAATCAAGACACAAGTTTATCATGTGGTTTGTCTTATATAAGAAACTAGAGTAAAAATAAATGGTAGATAATAGGAAGCATTGAGATAAATATTTTACAAATTAGAAAGTGAGTGGGAGGTGTAGGGAGGGGAGAGAGAGCATAGTATAAGTTATCTGTGCATACCAGCTTCCTGCAATGAATACTCATGTACTGCAAATATGTGCTAATAAATTTTTTTAAAAAAATTAAGTATGTGGGGCCCAGCAGGATGGCTCAGTGGTCTAAAGTGCCTGCTTAGGAAAGCTTGAGCGGCTGCAGGGACTGCGGTTTGATCCCGGGCACCACATGCTGTGCCAGCCCTGCCCACAGGGCAGGCTGAGCCAGCCATAAAATAAATAAACAAACGAAAGTTCTGAAGGAAGAGAAAAAATTTAAAAAAATAGAAAATTCTTTAAAAAAATTAAGTATATGTAAGGGGAGCTGGGCATGGTGTAGCATGTGTGCAATCCCAACACTGAAGAGGCTGAGGCAGCCAGATTGCTGCAGATTCAAGGCCAGGCTGGGCCACAGAGTAATAAGTTTAGTGCTACCCCAAATGATATAGTGAGACCCTGTCTTAAAAAACCCAACTCCTCCCCAAAAAAGGTAGGTTACATAAGAATGCTGTACTATTTCATACGAGAGACTTGAGCACCTAAGAATTAGATATCTACAATGATCCTAGAACCAGTCTTCCATGAATACTAAAAAATGACTATTTATGAAATACATTAAAGTTCTATTACAATTGTGAACCCAGAAGACAGCCAAATTAAATAAACATATAGATTATAGACATTAGATAATTTTCATTTTATAAACCTAGTCTATTGCTCCTACCTAGAACACTTAAGGGTTTGAAGACCCTTTCATGGTTTAGTGGGAAGAAGTGTCACATTTGATAGTGATTTCTTCCACGGGCCCATAAAGGTGTGTTAATATGTGTACCACATTTATTCTTTGTGTTCCAAAACCATTAAACCATTGTTTTGTTTGTTTGTTTATGTATTTAGTACAGGGACTACAGGGTCTCACTACACAGATCAGACTCCTAATGATCTTCCTGTTTTTAGCCTCCCTGTATCAGTTGTGATTACTGGCCTGCACCACCACGCCCAGTCTCAATTGCCTCTCAATGCACCCCAAGGGCGAGACTGGTACATTATGCTGGGGATTGAACCCAAATCCCTGTGTCTGCCTAAGCAGGGCTTTAATCGCTGAGCTATCTAGCCAGCCCGACTGTTTATTTTATACTGATTCTTTAGTTTTGGCCCTTTGCCTCTACTTGTGATAGAGGTTGATTATATACCAGATGTGCTTAATTCTGGTGCTTTGATTTTGTGACACATGGTGTCATCAGCAGCTTGTCAGTTCTTGGTCAACCCCAGCATGATTGAGTTGATGTAATTCTACCCGGAAACCAAGCAGTTGACATTTTAATTTAGCTTGCCCAAATTTATCATAGGTAAATAGAATATTTTGAGATAAACACAAAGCCATTTCTTAGTTTTCTGAAGACTCCATAGATTTGTACCTTCTAGTTTGGAAGCCTGTGAAACACAGGAGAGGAAGAATATTTTAAGAGGTTGGAACAGTTTGGGGCCAGATGATGAATGACCCTTTAAGCTGTATTCACGAATTTAAACTTTATGTTTTGAATATTTTTTAAAGAAGTTCTTAAAGTAGAAGAATGAGACTATCTGTTTGCTTCTGGAAGAAAACTTGAAAAACAATAATAAGAATGAGCTGGAGGTACAAGAAGATATTCTCGATTGAATGCATTTTCAGAGACATCTTTTGGAATCTCGTTCCTCTTTTGTTATGAGAGACTCTTAGTTAATTTCCAACTCTTTTGTGCCTAACTTAGCTTCCTTTATTTTTGTTCTTGTTTCAGAACCTTTGTTTATTCACTCATTTTTATGGCCAGCTCAGCCTGCCCTGAGGGCAGGGCTGGCGCAGCATGTGGTGCCGGGGATCGAACCGCAGTCCATGAAGCTGCCCAAGCTTTCGAAGCAGGCGCTTTAGACCGCTGAGCCATCCCGCTGGGCCCAACTTCCTTTAAAGCTTATAGTTTTCTTTACTGTTTCCTATGTTCCTCTTCTCTCCTTAAGCTCCCTTAGACTGACTTGTGCACCCATATATGTACTGGAACTGTCCTTGTTACACTTTCTTTTTTTTTTTTTTTTTTTTTTTTTTTTTTTTTTTTTTTTTTTTTTTTTTTTTTATTTTTTTTTTTTTTTTTTTTTTTTTTTTTTTTTTTTTTTTTTTTTTTTTTTTTTCTTTTATTTATTTATTTTTTTCTTGTTTCAGAACCTTTTTTTTTTTGTTTGTTTGTTTATTCACTCATTTTTATGGCCGGCTTAGCCCACCCCAAGGGCAGGGCTGGCACAGCATGTGGTGCCGGGGATCGAACCGCGGTCCCTGAAGCCGCCCAAGCTTTTCCAAGCAGGCGCTTTAGACCACTGGGCCATCCCACCGGGCTCCGAACTGTCCTTGTTAATAGTGAACAAATCTCAATCTGGTGGCTCTTCATTTCTTTTTCTTACAAGAACTCTTTGTGGCAGTTGCTACTATTAAGCATTACATTCTCCAGAATGTCTTGCTTTGACTTCCTGAAGTTTTCTGTTGTTTTGCCTGTTCTTCCAGCTTTTCTTTTCAGTATTTATGTTTTAATATACTATTTTTTCAAGGTGCTGGAGTGCACACAGGGCCTTGGGCTTGCAAGACAGCCACTGTATCTCTGATCTACACACTGCCCTCTTTCAGTCTTCAAAGTCTTCCTTTCTTCTTCGTATGCTTTTTAAGTACTGTTTTTCTTAGAGTTTTGTCCTTTGTGTCTTCCTTTCTGTTTTCTAAGCACTTATTGACAAAACTGTATCTCTGATTTTATCCACTGCTTTTAAGCTGACAACTCTAAAACCTATATGCTTCACAGGGTCAAGTTTTCAACTGTTTCTCATGTATAGCATAAGAGCCCACAGTCAAACATGCCTAAAATCAATCTTACTATTGTTATTTTTTCAACGCTAGGCATCGAATCTAGGACCATTGCTTTTGGCAAGTGCTTTCCTACCTAGCAATATCCACGCCCCAATCTTTTTCTTTGCTAAATCATAAACTTTAAAAGGAAATGTAGGGCTGGTGAGATAGCTCAGTGGTTGAAAGTGCCTGCTTAGGCAAGCTAGGCAACTGCAGGGACCCCAGGGCGGGCTGAGGTGGCCATAATATAAATAGATAAAGTTTTAAAGAAAGAAAGAAAGAAAGATATAATCATGCTCACACAAATTTGAGATGACCATGCATCAGAGATTTTTCTCTAATTCATTCATTAGTAAGAGAACCAGTAAGATATAAAGTTAACACAGGAGAGGAATGTATTGCACACTGATGGATAAATACAAAAATATCTGTAAAAATCAATTCCTGGGGAGGCTGAGGCTCATCTTTTTTTTTTTTTTTTTTTTTTTTTTGTGGTACCTGGCCTTTCTTCTGCTTTTGTTTATTCTCTGTACTTGCTGTCCTCTTCTTCCATCCTTGATCTTAGTGAATAATGTGCTACATATGGTAACTATTAGAAGCTTGTTGAGTATCATGCTCAACATCTCCTTTGATTAATGTGTGGCCTTTTAATGATTAAGTTGTATTTCTTAACCAGAAAAATTTTTCTCCATCCCAGTTTTTATACTGCCAAAGTTGCTTTTCAATTTTTTTTTTTTTTTTTAACTTCTGTCTTTTTGAGACATGTTTTCAACTGTGCAGTTCAGGCAGGCCTTGAGCCAGGCTGGTCTTGAACTTGCAAAGATCCTTTAAGTATATGAGTATAATGCAACTGTTTTCACACTTTTATACATTTCATTTACCATAGCTCTTGTTAGTTCCTCCATGTTTTTGTTGTTATTCTTGTTGTTTTTGAGACAAGGTCTTACTATATAATTCAGGCTGGCCTCGAATTCACTGTGTAGCAAAGGCTGGCCTCAGACTTCTGGCAATCCTTCTGTCTCAACAGTTATGTACTGCCACACTTAGCTTACTGTTTGGGGGATTTTTTTTTTTTTCCTGAATTTACTTACTGCTTCACTGTAAATTTCCCCAATACTCAAGTCATTGAATCAGTTGTTCTTTGATGCTTCTGTACTTTCATGACATACTTGATATTTTCTTAGTTTGATGAAAGCCACATCTTACCTTGCTTTAAAAATTCTCTCTCTCTCCTTTCATCTCTATGAATCTGTTTGCTAGTGGTGTCAGGTGTAGTTAGTCCTTTGCTCCTTAACATGTCAAATTATGCTTTTATTGCTTGCTAGGTTCTTTCTCTAGAAAGGGAGAACTCTTGTCCTTTGTGTTTAACACAATGAATCATTATTTACTAAATCTCAAGTACCAAAGGTTTTTTGAAGTTCAGGTGGTCAAGTAGATTGTGATACTATTAATTGAAATACAAATAATTTTGGTATTGAGTGTTGAATTGGAGATACATTGTTACTTTTTTTTTTCTTTTGGTTTGAACTCACGACCTTGCACTTGCCAGGCAGGCACTTGTGCCACGGAGCTATCCCCACCCCCCCAGCCTCCTATTGTTACATTTTTTAAAAACATAAGAAACAGTTAAAAGTAGGAGAAAGCAGGAAAACCAGATATATATCTAGTATGTGACAGGCCAAATCAGTTGTTAAAATGACACGGACTGAGACATGTGAGAACATAGTTGTACTGGGAACTGGCAGATAGAGAGCAAGAAAGGAGATGATGAAACAGCAGTTAATTTTCTTCCTCTTCAGTACAAGCTGGAATAAATGGAACCAGAAGCTACATATGTTTTTTCCCAGAAATTATATTCTGAAGCATTATATTATATGTGTGTGATTCTTTTAAAAGTCAGATTAATATATATATATATATATATATATATATATGGAATGAAAAATTATTTCATTTATTATTATTATTATTATTATTATTATTATTCCTGGCCTTTACCCTCTGAAAGTGATTTCTATAGCCTGTGCAATTGAAACTTTTAATATAAAAACCATCTGCAATATTATATTATTGCAGTTTACATTTATTGAGATCAGACAATTCGTTATTACTTTCAAGAACATCTTTTTTGCCTCTGGGGAGGGGGATGATCATTTTCTTACAAGAAGGAAGGGTTCAGTGCTTTCTTTGCTTGTGGGTTTCCTCTTGTTCACTTTTGATCTAGATATTGGTGGTTATGTTCCAGTCCTCCTGCATATGCCCAAGAGGATTGGGAATGGATGGACAACAGCAGAAGCACCATTTATTCCTGTAGAGATTAGAAACAAGCTTATTGCCGTGCTTGTCAAGGCTCAGGACAGAGAGGAGGAAGAAACAAGTAAAAAGGTTTTGGTTTTGGAAAGAAGTTGGAATCTCCTGACCCTGGGACATTAAGAGCCACAAAATTGCTGAAAGAAAAAGTACTACCTTATTGAAAGGTAAGATATTAAACTGTTTTAAGGTTTAAGCTATTTTAGCCACATAAGCATATTTTTGTAAGCTGAATTCGAGCAGTCATTTCTGCCAACCCCAAATTTTTGTGACAAAATCACCAAACCGGCCTTGATGGAAAAGGGAGTCCTGTGTGGCTGGAGAGGTGCATGTGGAGCATGTAGCGATGGCAAACCTTTACAGCATGTCACTCAGTTTTGAAATGACATTACTGAATGCCAGGCACTGTGCTAGGCCTTTGCTATAAACAAGATTAATGCATTACCCTATCTATTCTGCAGAAGTGTTGATTTAAGAAAAAAACCCTGATAATTACAATGTGATAAGTGCTATAATTATTAGGTACTAAGTGTAATGAGTGGTCCAGGGGTCGGAGGTATAGCACTATGGTGGTTTACCTAGCATGTGTGAGGCCCTGTGTTAGAACCCCAGCACCCTAAACAAACAAAACAGTGAGTAATCCTACTTGGTCTGAGGCAGTAATATCCATACCATTTTGAAGTTCATGAGGTTGGAAGAAAGGAATGAGCTTCAAGTTTGGGAGAATTGCATATTTAAAAACATAAGTATAGGAAAGCATGTTGTATTGAAGGATCCATCAGCTGCCAGGATTTGTTATCTGAATGCTTGTGATATGTAGAAGGGGAAAGAAGAGGGGTTTGAGATGTTAAGTTAGGTATGTTTTGGCCAGTTGTGGACTTTGTTGTATGCCAAAGAAATTTTAATTTTGGCCTTGGGGAAACATTGAAAATAAAAACAAGAAACTATGGGACTGCCTTTGTTCTTAGTAGGGTACCAGAAAAAGTAAATGCAGTGTTACAATACAGATGCGTCTTTTCTCTCTAATAGACTCTCAAAAAAATATTGTTCCTCTTATTACTTTTTTTCTCTTGTGCTCATGTTTCTGGTATCCTTATGTTCCAAACATTGTAGGATACTAAGCAGAGTTTTTTTTTGTTTTGTTTTAATCCCGCCCCCTAAGCAGAGTTTTGATGTAGAATATTGAGAACTCTTTTAACATTTACCAATTCATACCAATTTTGAATACCTTCTAAATTATATGCATGCCACAGCTCAAAGATCTTTTCTTCATTTTGAATAGAAAAGCCCTACAGTGAAAATTAAATTCATCAAATAAATGCTACAGGCGGTATGAGGTATTTCTAATATCTAACAATGACCATAACAGATCAGAAATTTTATGGTGACCTCAGGAAAATAAGCTCCACAGAGAAATCAGTCTTGATCCTGAGACATTTTGTAGGGAAACCTTTTGTAGTTTTAGAACTTATTGGGGCACCTTAAATAGACCCCATAGTTCTACTTACAGTAGAGACCAGACCCAACAAATAGATTCTAGAGTTGTTGGTGGAGTATTAATGTACTGTTCTGTTAGAGGAGCTCAGTGATCACAAATCAAGAAACATTGAAAAGATGATGTCTCTGGGAGTGACATCATCCCAGAGCATTAAGTAAATGCTTGATGAAAGATGATACTCCCATTCTATGGAACATGATCTTCATTAAGGACAAACGACAGGACAGCCATGGGACATGTGGTGTCCACCTACTAGGTTCTAGTAAATGCAGTGTCCTAATTGTGTACTTAACGGGGCAGAGTACAACAAACCATTTGAACTAAGGGCTCTGTAGCAGAGTAGGCAGTGATTCTGTAGGGTTGTAGGAATCTAATCTTGGTGTAATGTTTAGTTTCAAAATTACATGCATGTAGTTAGAGCACAATTAAGTGGCATTTAGTTTCAAAATTACATATAATCTAGTTGAGCAAGAACTATATTTTTGAAAGCACCTGCTAAAATTAGGCCCAGTTAAAAATCAAGGGTTTCAGATCAAAAGCAGAATATTTCTATAAAACAAACCCTTAAAATAGCAAAAAATGGAAAAAGAAGGAATGATGCCGAAAAGGATACTTTGAAGTGTTCAAATGAGACATACTAAGAGATGTGGGCTTGTGTCCTCGGGACTGTGTGACCTCTGTGAAAACTGACTAACCCTGACTTGGTTAGAAATTATGGAATCTGATGACACCTTAATGAAGGAGAAATCGATTGGTAGTTGAGGCATATAACAGTGGCTATAAGAAAATCCTCTGATGGAAGACAACATAAAAAGCCGATCTGGAAGACAGTACTAACCTGAGCCACTTCTCATAGGACAGGCAGAAGACGGGCAGTTTGTCCTCAGTATAGTGTTATAAAAATGATCTTTTGGGGAGTGGTACTTAGGAAGTGAACCCAGGGCCCTTGCATTAAGTTCTATCTATAGCCCCATTTGTGTTTTCTGAGAAGAGCATTTTGCCAAGTTGGAAAATTGCCAGGCTGGGCTTGAACTTCCAGTCCCTTCGCCTCAGCTTCCCAGAATATTGGGATTACAGGCATGAACTTGTAAGTCCAGCTGATTTAAAGTAAATTTACTAAAAAGAAAATTTTCCTTGTGTTAAAATTATCATATATTTTCTATTAAAATTTCTGAGCTGGGCATGGTGGCGCATGCCTGTAATCCCAGCACGTAGGAGGCTGAAGCAGGAGGATTGGTGTGAGTTCGAGACCAGCCTGGGCTACGAAAGTGAGCCCAAGGCCAGCCTGAACTGCATAGCAAGACTCTGCCTCAAAAGGACTAAATAAATAAATAAATAAAATAAGATAAAATTTCTGAAGTCAGCTGGGTTTACAGGTGAGTTTCTACTATACACACATATAAAGAATTCCTTTTATTTTAGTCTTTAACATTGTTTTGAAATGCAGCAGGATAAAAAATAGGTTTCCTGTGGGATAAAGAATAAAACATAATCTAATTACTAGTTCCTCAGCGTAGATAACACAATAAAACATTGCATCTAGAAATTGATTGAAATTAGAGAAGATTTTAAGAAAAACTTTATGAAGATGCGGAGCAGGGTATCAGAATGCTGTAATTCACTGAATTAGAATGATAAAGAAACACTGGTTATTTATAGGCTGGGCTGTGACAGTGATCATAGTGTTACATATGTTACATATTTGTAACATGCTTTTATGCAGTTATGCCATTTAATATTAAAAACAAAGTTTAAACTATTAGGGCAAATAGTACTATCTTTTTTAAAAATGAAGCTTATACATGCTCAGTATTTTGTGGAGGGTCACAAAATTAGACTTTGATCATTATACTGTGATGACTTCACAGTGTTTACATGGGTTATCGTAATTCAGTTTGAAGGCACAGACTCAGATTCTACTTTCAATAGAAAAAATTTTATACAGAGTTGAACTATAAGTATGTGTATGAGATAAATATCTTTTTCTATTGACAGTTTTTGAGTAGGATTTATCCTTTGCTTTAGGTTACAAGAACGTGGTGCTATTGTTATTAGCTTAAAAGACATGGTTAATTGTTTAAAATATAGTAGCTTTCCAGGAAGATCAATAATACTCAAGAATTTGGGGAATATTTTTATTATACCTTTATAATGAATGCAAAAATAAGCCTTTGAGAACAAATGGGAAATATTTTTGTTTGGCCTGATAAGTTTTAAAATTCAGGATGATCATTTCACTTAACAGATTATAAACTAAGACAACTTAACAAAATGTCTCATAAAACTGTCTACCTTGTCATTCAACAGGATGAAGAAACACGGAAAGATTATGACTACATGCTGGATCATCCAGAAGAATATTATAGCCATTACTACCACTACTATAGCAGGCGTCTAGCACCTAAAGTAGATGTTAGGGTAGTGATTTTGGTCAGCGTGTGTGCCATTTCAGTGTTTCAGGTATGTTTTGATTTATATTTTTATTTGTACATCTGTCCGTGAGTGTGTATTTCCTACTGCTAGTCACCAGAACTGCAGTAAAAGTACCTGTGTGTCAAATTTTGCTTCCAGTTGAGATTGATTTTTATACTAGAAAATTATTCATCTATATTAGCAATTGAAGGTATGGTTATTTTCCTCAGTGGGAAAGCTAATGATAAATGTTGTTATATAACTACACCCCCACTGCCGCCAAAGCCTGATCTTCTCTGATGCTTCCTGTGTTTGCTGTATAATAGCCAAGTCATGTTGTTTACCTTTGTAGAATTTTTCAGTGATTTCAAGTCCTTAGTGTGGCCTGACAAATCCTGACTCCCCTTCACAGTGCCATCATTGTGGTAGCAGTCAGAAATGCCCTGCACATTTCTGTATGCCTCCTAAATGTGCCATGGACACCAGTGAAAAGGGACACAGTAACCTGTTATATTGCTTTAAAATATCTCAAAATTTAATGAATTTTTCCTGTTACTCTTAACCATATCCAGGAAAAGAACAAATCAGGTGACTAGACTAAAACAGTTCATTGGTTTGAAAATTACTTCTCCAAGTTAATATCCAGGATTGATATTCAGTTTATGTAATAAAAAACAATTCCTATTAAAAAGTAAGGCATATGGGGCCCGGCGGGATGGCTCAGTGGTCTAAAGCGCCTGCTTGGGGAAGCTTGGGCGGCTTCAGGGACCGCGGTTCGATCCCCAGCACCACATGCTGCGCCAGCCCTGCCCTTGGGGCGGGCTGAGCCAGCCATGAAAATGAGTGAATAAACAAACAGAGGTTCTGAAACAATAAATAAATAAATAAATAAATAAATAAATAAATAAATAAATAAATAAATAAAAAATTAAAAAAAAAAAAAAGTAAGGCATAGTGTTTTAAGGTATAGTATATCTGCCTTTCCAGAAGTATTACCCTTTCAGAGGGGGAGAACAGGGATAATTTCCCTTCTATTTTAGATAATGTAATACTCTAATAACTTTTCTTTTTGTGTAATATGTCTAGCTGTAGCTTTAATACTTCAGGATAACGCAAGAACTGAAGTACATGACTGTACTATGTAGGATAAAAGGCTTTTTTCTGATAAAACCCTTCGTAGTTGAATATGTTTATGAAGTTAATGCTTTCCTATCCCAATAAAGAGTTCAAACATATTTGAATCCTTCAGTTCAAAATAGGATATATATTCCTGTGGCAAATAGGATGGCTTAGGAAAGAGATTAAAATGATGCAGTTTCTGTAATCTCTACCAGTGATGGAAAAACCTCGTAGAGAGCGAGTGCCCGAAGTGCAGCCCCAACCCCACTTCTCTGTTGCAAAGTGCCATCACTGAAGTTAAATCCGAAACTTGGCTTCTGGGGCAGTGCTGAGTTGACAGAAAGGCTCTGCATGTCTGCTATAGCACGTATGTCATAGGTTTACCATCACTGATCTATACCTTGTGAATTTTAAAAAATAAATTTCCTACCAGGTAGTTTTTGTTTTACCACTTGTCTAGTAAGTAGATTATAGTTACTGAAAAGACAATAGAGTTCTTAATAGTGACATAAGGAAGAGGCAGTATGGTAGAAATGTGAAGTGACAGGTTCAAATTCTGTTGATCCATCATCTGATCTTGGATATTTGCTGTCTGAATTAATGAGTTTTTGCTTTGAGTTTATATCCTATCTACATATGGGTTTTGTCTAGTTGTATCATTTACTTATAAGATCTTTGAGGTTCATATAAAGACTTTTTTTTTGAGACAGGATCTCAGTTTGTAGTTCAGACTGGCCTTGCACTCACTTTATAGGGCCATCCTAATAGCTCAGTGGACTAAAGCACCTGCTTGGGCAGAGCACAGCAGCGAGGGATTGAATCCTTGGCTTGCCATGCTGGCCCTGCCCACAGGGTGGGCTGAGGTGGAGATTGAGACTGGGCGTGGTGGTGTACGCCTATAATCCCAGCACTTTGGGAGGCTGAAAACAGGAGTATCACTATGAGTTCGATCTACGTAGTGAGACCCTGTAGACCTTGTCATTCATAAATAAATGTGTGTGTGTGTGTGTGTGTATATGTGTGTATATATATATATATATATATATATATATATATATATATACATACATACATATTTAAAGAAAATAAAGTGAGAACTCACTTTTAGCCCAGGCTGGCCTCGAACTCACACGATCCTCCTGCCTTAGCCCCCTGAGTCCTGGAATTACAGGCATGCACCACCATGCCAAGCTGAGATCGCTATATTTTTGAATGAGTTTTTTGAGTGATGGCTAAGACCCTTTACTAGTAGTTTAGTTTAGGTAAATTATAGGAATGAAAGTGACTCATTTTTCTTTGTTAAATATTCTAGTTTTTCAGCTGGTGGAATAGCTACAATAAAGCAATCAGCTACCTAGCCACAGTGCCCAAATACCGTATCCAAGCAACAGAGATTGCCATACAGCAGGGGCTGCTCAAGAAAGCCAAAGAAAAAGGCAGAAACAAGAAGTCCAAAGAAGAAATTCGTGACAAGGAGGAGAATATCATAAAGAACATTATAAAAAGTAAAATAGACATAAAGGGCGGCTACCAGAAACCCCAAATACGTGATCTTCTCCTGTTTCAAATTATCTTAGCTCCTTTTCATGTGTGCTCATACATAGTCTGGTATTGCCGCTGGATTTATAATTTTAACATCAAAGGCAAAGAATATGGAGAAGAAGAGAGACTGTATCTCATACGTAAATCTATGAGGATGTCAAAATCTCAGTTTGACAGTCTAGAAGATCATCAGAAAGAAACTTTTCTTAAACGTGAGCTCTGGATAAAGGAGAATTATGAGGTGAGTAGTGATTCTACTGTAATTTTAGTATCATTCTTCCTACCAAGTCACTCCTTCCTTTCCTGTGATAAGGGATGAAGCATGCTTAAACTTCTGAAATCTGAGGTTAACTTATGAATACTATCTTATTTTTACTGAAAGTATGGCTGTATTTTGTAATGGAGCATTGGGTTTTTAATCTGTAATTTCTCTTTTTAAAAGGTATACTGAATTCAGATTCTTGAGCAGATAATTTTGAAAAAGTTTTTTAAATGGTCAGTAGTGTTAAACTGTACTGGAACGATGTATGTATTTGCAGGGATGTTACAGTGATTTTAATTAATTGCACAAACTACAATTTGGTCTTTCCTAAGCTTTGTTGTGGTCATGTAAACCTAGCCACGGAGATTTTTTAAAAAGCTGAGAGAAGGGAGAAGAATGAGAATGAATTAGGAACAGATGTTGTGTTGGAAGAACAGTTTCAAAATAATTGAGTGCACAGTCTTCTGCCTAAAAAACTAATATGTATGGAAAGTTTCAGTGTACTTTCAAACATTTTTATTAGTGCCTTTTAACTAATCCGTATCTGTAGTGCATAATGACTACATGTTCGTCTCAGGGAATGTGTTGCTTTTACCTCCTCTTCCTTCTGTTACCTTTCTCCCTCCTGCATCACTTTGTCTCTTCTCATTTGTGAAAGATGTATCTCCCTGTTCCATAGTATCTTTTATCTTGATCTTTATATTTTATTTTTAAATTAAGTTAGCTTTCTGTAATGCCTTTAAATTTTGGCCCTCTTGGTCTGGGGATGGAGCTTTGGTAGAGTGCTTGCCTAGCATGGTGAAGCCTTAGGTTCAGTCTCCAGTAGTGCAAATTTTGAGGCTTTTATTAAATACTTTAAAAAATAATTGTCAGTGATACAAAGTAATTTGAGGGGATCAGCTATTTTTCCGCGGTGTTAGAAAGATTATTAGTCTCATTAACACTTTATATACTATCATTTTAGATTCTGGGTAGGCCCTTGATTAATATACCAAATACAAGAATAGAACACCAGAACCTTCTTATGAAATTTGAAATTTTTTTTTAAATTTATGTATTTGGCATAGGGTTGAACTATTGTGCCAAATTGTTTTCAGCCTCTCCAGCACTGAGATTATAGGCATGCACCACTATGTTTGGATTTAGTCACCAGTCAGTGTGCCCTGGAGGTGGGGCTGCTGCAGCAGGCTGATCATAGGCTTGAACCCTAGTCCCTGCGCTTACCAAAGCAGGTGCTTAGTCCACTGAGCTATCTCACTAGCCCTGAGAATTTCTTTTTTCTTTTTTTAAGCTTCATAGTTACTCCTTTTTATAGGTGATGTCCTAAGTAGATTTTATTGAAAGTATTTTGGGTGTGAATTATATTTAAATAAATTAACTTACTGCAAGTTGCTGGATATTTTGAGAGGTAAATATATTCAGCCTGTTAACAACATAATAATGGAAATTAATATATTATTTAGCTCTTAAATTATTTGAGAAATTTCTCAGATAACAAAACTGGGTCTTAGATGACTCTACTAGGCTGAAGTATTATAGATTATTACATGAGGTTATCTTAGTACTATTAGTTCCTAGTATTTGGAAGTAATAAGTTTTTCTAAAATTTGATGTGGATATGAAACTGTCTATAACATGGTGGCTTGTCCATTTAGTTTCAGTTGACACTCACTGAAAGTTAAAAATAGATGTTCTTTGTGCTTACCCTATGTAGTTTAACCTTTGGAGGACTTAATAAATTTTTTTCGAAAATCAGTCTTCAAAGATAAGTAGATATATGCTCAATTTGGAGACAAACACGTCTTTAAGGTCATTTTGTCTCCTGATTAAAAGTAACAAATTTAGAGCTGGTCAGATAGCCCAGTGGACTAAAGCGCCTGCTTAGGCAGAGCACAGTGGCTGGAGTTCATCCTCCATGTGCCATGCTGGCCTCACCTGCCATGGGTGAGACAGAGACTGAGACAGTGTGGTGGCGTACACCGTAATCACAGGACTTGGGAGGCTGAAAACAGGAGAATCACTACAAGTACAGTCTACAGAGTCTAGTGAGACTCTGTAGACCCTGTACCAAATATATTTATTTATTTATTTATTTATTTTAGTCTTTTTTTTTTTTTTTTTTTT
>PVJA010023596.1:0-32791 GCA_004027025.1 Myocastor coypus | reverse complement strand
GGAGAAGGAGAAGGAGAAGGAGAAGGAGGAGAAGAGAAGAAAAAGTTTTTTTCTCTTTGAACTAGGAGGAAGTATCTGTATACATAGTCCAATATTCCATAATTGCAATGGGTTACCGGTGAAACTGGCAATGTTGAGGGCTGTTGATTTAGGCCTCTTACAGCTCATCGTACTAATCTAGCTCTGTGTTTTATGCCTTACAATTAAGCTTTTCTGCTGGGTGATCAAGTGTAAGCCAAAGCAAGACCTGTCTAACAAAACTTTCATCATTATCCTTTAGAACTGTCACTATTTACTAAAACCAGTGTGTGAACAGAAAACTTCCTTGTTTGCCCTCCCAAATTTTGCGGGAGTGAACTAATGACAGATGAAGAAGAACAAATATATAGGTATTTGATGAAAGAGAGTGAGGCGTTCTTGCAAGAATAAGGCCTGAGTCAACATAGAGGTGTTTGTTCCCCCTCTCCAGTGAAGCTTTTCACTGCTACCACATTGTTCCAAAGATCCTTGTCATCCTTCTTTTGTATCCAGGGATCAGACTCAGGACCCTGTGCTTGCTGGGCAGGCCCTTACGCCACTGAGCTATCTCCTCAGCCCAAGGAACACACATTTACTCCATGTGCAGAGACACTCCTGAAGTGCAGTTTCCCAGGCTCTGAACATGAACCAGCACCTTAACTATTTCATCTCCACAGGAAGAAAATAGACACGTTTTAGGGGTTTCAAAATGGTTTTGTGAGCCGAGTGTGGTGGCTCATGCCTGTAATCCCAGCACTCGGGAGGCTGAGGCAGGAGGATTGGTGAGAGTTCGAGACCAGCCTGGGCTACAAAAGTAAGTGCAGGACCAGCCTCAACTGCATAGCGAGACCCTGTCTCAAAAAGACAAAAAAAAAAAAAAAATGGTTTTGTGAATCTAGTTAACGATGGCTCAGGAGAGAAGCTGGAATAAGCGCATTTTTCTGGACGGATCTAGAGTGGATGGATCGAGACTGGATGGAGCAGGCGAGGAGATGCCCAGCGAGGGAACTCCAGTGTCTGAACCTCTAGCAGGTCCTTTCATCTACATGAGTGACACAGGCAGGTGTCACCTGTTGGGATGACAGCCTCTCTGCTCCTTCACCAGGGCTCTGGGAGTTACTCTTGATCTCTGTCTTCTGCTCACACGCCTTCATTAATGGCTGCCAAGCCTAACGTTTGGGGGATTGCAAATTATAAACTCTGTCTCAGGCCTTCCTGGCTCTGCGTCGTGGGCCAACTGGAATATAAGAATCTTGCTTTCTCTCTGCCATGGGGGAGGCCTCAGTGGTCCCTGACATTGTGGCTCTCTCTTAGCTACTTTTTACTCATCTCTGGGACAAATACACAACACCCAAAATAAAGGAAGGAAAGGTTTATTCAGCTCACAGTTACTGGAGGGAAGTACCTCAGTTATATAATTATGTCAGAGTTATAACAGCCGGCTCCAAGGCAGAGAGAGGCACATGGCAGAGAGCAGCAGTTCATGGCGGTGAACAGCAACAATGGCAACAGAGACAACGGAACAACCAGGGGAGCAGAGAGCACCAGCGAGAGCCTGTCTCTCTGCCTCTCTTTGTGTTCCATTCAGGCTCTCTGCCTCAGCCTATCCCCTTAGGCCACACCCATAATCCCAGAAGTACACAGACCCATAATCCAATCAGGATTAGAACACATAATCCCAGTGGATTATGAGTCAACTCTCAAACTGGAGAAGTCCCCACCCCATGATTGCATGAGGCTTTGGGGGTACAACTAGACATCAGCCATACCAGGCTCTCACACCTTCTGAGGATAAGGATCTTTAGAACAATACTGACTCACGCCTTATTCTTTCAAGAATTCTTCTCTCTTCTTTCACTAGCCCACCCCGTCGCCATAGCTATTCCTAGCCTCACTCATGAGGAGATGTGTCTGTGCTCAATAACTGTGGCAATCTTGGACAGTCTTTGTCTTTGCCTGTCCAGAGGCACCAATCTCCCAACCCCCCTTTGATGCATCACTAAAATTGTCCATTTTATTTCATCCTTCACCTTACCTCTCATATAGGCTGTTGGGGTTCCTGACCTGGTCCCCAACACTATCCTGTAAATCTTTCCTAGATCTCATTCAACTTCCTAATTCCTACTGCCATCGCCATAGCTGAAACCGCTAAGTTATTCCAACAGCTTCTGAAATTGTTCCTTTAGTTTTGGGTTCTTTTCACCTTTGAGTAGAGATATTTTGTTGCTGTTTTTGGTTTTCCATTTGCTTTGACTAATCCATACTTTTCATTTTATTTCCTCTAATCAAGAATATCCTAGACACCTGTCACTTAAATTCTAAAATGAGAACTGCTTTAGCCATGAATTTAATGCATCAAGTCACAAAGGCGTGATGGGTGACAGCCATGCTACTGAGTGACTGTGCACATTATGGTGAAAGAGACATAAGTAATATGACCGGTGCGGTCATAACTATGGTGAATTTTGGCTAGATTTGGTGCATGTTATGTTTTATGTCTAGATGTCCCTCAAAGCCTCATGCAGTCATGGGGTGGCTGCTGCAGTTTGTCATTGATTTCTGATCCAGTGCCGGGATTAAGCACTTTAGAGGGTTTCTGCAAGCAGATGGCAGTGGTGCATTGGGCGCCTCCAGACCACGAGTGTTCTACGGCCCTGAGGAAGGCGAGACATGGGCAGGTTTTTATAGCTCGATCTCCAAAACAAGGTAAAGAAAACATTTGATTTGTTAAAGAGAGCAAAGTCTAACCTCAAAGTCCCTATTTGGTGTTGTTTGGCAGTTTATTATGTTTGATAAAACCTAAGTGTCATTTTTAAAAGAATGACTGTTTATTCCATTTGCATTGTATTTTATTTTATTTTGTCTGTGGTGGGGATCAAACCCAGGGCTAGGCACCAGCTAGGCAATTCTCTACCGCTGGCCTGCATGCTGCACACTTGAACTGTATTTTGGCTTAGTTCTGAGGAGCTAAAAGTACTAGGGTCTCAGTCTAACAGCCACAATCAATTATTTTGACCATAGATGAGAAAAGCTATATTCCAGTGGAAACTAAGTGTTACTTTTTGTGGAAAGCATGAAGAATTCAAATGTCATCCTTTTCACCATCAAATATGTTGGAGACAAAATCATTTTTAGGACTCTCGCAGGAGGAAGACCCTGGGGCTGCTGTCAAATTCTATGAAGATCACTGCCTCCTGAGGTTCAGCTCTTGCTAGTCTGGTGTGCATGTTAGCCTAGTCACCCTTATTCCCTCCAAACTTTTTCCAGGATGGGAGAATCACTGCTTATTTAGAAGCACAAGGAACTAAGTTGCAGTGCATGCTGGGGAAGATGCTAATGGCTTTGTAATCTCAGGAACGGTGGGAGATCGTAAGAATTTAGGTAGTGGAAAGGATTTGCTCTAGAAAAGGATGAAAGGACAGGACTATGTCAGAAATTACATATAATGAAGAGTGACATAGATACAGTGGATGGAATTTTCACCAAGTGAGTCTCCTCCCAGAAAGGCGGAGGCAAAGCCTACGTAAGCCTGTGGGAGAGGGTCACGTGCACCCCTGCACCCCTGGTGTTTCACCCCGCACCTGGCTATGTGTAACGTTGTTGCCTTCCCTTCAGCTCACATGATGAAGCCTCAGGCTCTGTGGTGGCGCAGCTGGAAGCAGACCATTGCACATATATGGCAAGGCCACATATATCTTATTAGAATGTGTCCTTAATTCAGATATGGTCATAACAATGGCGAATTTGGGCCAGATTTCATGCGTGTTATGATTTGTGTGTAGTTGTCCTCACAATGCCTTGTGCAGTCAGGGGGCAGCTTCTAGAGTTTGTGATTGATTCGAGACCCAACGCTGGGATTGAGGGTGTGAGTGCTGCACCCTGGCCCTGGGGTGGGTAATCTGCATTCCGAGGTTAGCAGGGGAGAGAGGCTTTCAACTGCCTGAGCTGCTGCTCCTCCCGTTGTTCTCTTGCTCTTTCCTGCTGCCTTGGCTGCTGCCTTCTGCCGTGTTCCACGCCGCCTCGGAGCCAGTTGAGTATGAAACTGGAAGCTCTCCGTAGTGGTTGGTACAAGGTGTGTCAACTTGGCTGAATGACTCAGTGGCCTGGTTCCCTGTTGGCGGGAGCCCCACTCTGGGGTACAGTTGGTTCCTCCCTGGAGTGTGAGCAGGGCCTGCCTAGGATATGATTGGCTTTCTCCCTAGAGCAGAATTCAGGGCCCATCCTGGGGTATGATTGGTTCCACGCTAGGGCGCAATGGGCCCACGTCAGAATGAATGAGCCCAAAAAGACTTTTTAAAGGGCTGGAGGAGGAGTCAACACTTCACTTCGTCAGAGAAGCTTCAGTCTTCGCATTCGGCCTGGACTTCATCGTCTGGCTTGCAGCGCAGACTCTTTGGATCTTTCGCCATCCAGCACAGACTCTTCAGCGTCCATTACAGACACTTCGGTCTTCCATCGCAGACCCATCAGCCGACAGATAGAGACTTACATGGAGTGCTGCAGTGAAGTCCAGACCTCGGGATTGAATTATTCAGTCAGGAGCGTGCTGATGCCCTGTGCACACTTCCTCATCTGACTCTGTGGCTGACTGGTGTAAGCCAATCTTATAATTCACTATAGATTGTATATTTTGTGTTAATATCCATTCCTTATATTGTATCTGTTTTGTTTCTCTAACTAAAACCCTAACCAATACACTGTCCTAACTGTGAGTCAAATCATCTTTTCTTTCCTTCACTTTGTGTGCTGTGTGTTTGTCACAGCAATGAGAGAAGAGCAATAGAGATAGTGCAGAAGAAAGATAATGTGGAGATACCTATGAGAGAACCGTCTAAAACTCAAGGGGGAAGACCGGAAAGAGGTCTTCCCTTCATTGTCCTGCGAGAAAGCCCTTTGGACACCTAGAAATTGTGCCACCAGGCTTCAGAACAGTGGTAGACTCAGTTTCCATTGTGTAAGCCACGGGCTGGACACTGCTGAGTGAGGCCCCTCAGTGTACTGGCCATGGTGGTCAGATGTCAGTACGTAGTGAGTAGATGGATGAGTAGATAAATGCCTAGATTGTTCAAAGTAACTAGAGGGGCTGAGAAGGTAATGAGAAAACTTTCAGGTGATCCAAGAAGTTTGAAGTAGTTCTTAGAGTTCAGGAGAAGATTTGTGGGAACAGTGAATTTGAAATTCAAATGAAGATAATCAGGAGGAAGCCGCTAAATGAATGATTCAGCAGTGATTTGATGGAGCGAGGCAAGCATAAGTTCTTGCCTATCATGCTGGCTTAAAGGAAATTTAGAGAAGGTGAGCCCATGTCAAATAGGCAACTGAGGGTGCTGCACAGAGAATTCTCACTGTTCGCTGCACCAGACCCTTGGAGATGCACAGCTATTTAGCCATCCAGCCAGATCATTTTATTAAATTATCCAGTATCTACAAGGTTTCACTCCAGAGGCCCAAAGGTGATTGTGCTTTCCAAAATCCTCCTGATTATCTTCATTTATCTACTCATCCATTTCTTCAGGCTATCCACCTCAGGCCACACCCATAATCCCAGCACTACTCGGACCCCAAAATCTCATCAGTACTAAGACCTATAACCCCAAGATATTAGGTTATCAGTGCACCTCATGGCTGTTTCTAGTTTCAGTCTCTATAGCGATGTACTTGCCAAATGGTAGCAGACTTTCAGAAATGGAGAGGACCTGGTGGTGTCACAGGAAGTCGCTCTCTATCGTCTCAGGGAAGTGTAAGCACCATGTAACATGAAAATCTCTCCCACTCGGTGGTTCTCATTTGTGGTAAAATGATCCAGTTTTTTAATTTTTATTCTTCCACTGCAGCTTTTGGTCTCTGAATGCTATAGAGGTAACATAAATACCTGCCGCACACACGACTCACAGTCTGCAGGATCCCACAAGGCTGGTGCTTGAGGGCTACGTTCTGTGGTGCCTTTATTAGTGAAGGAAATGGGCAAGTTAAGAAAAGTCATCGCAGGGCTGTGCCACTGCGTACATTGGTACAAGCGATGAGCATGGTTTTCTGTTGTAGGAAGTTGTACGAGATCAAGGTGGGGCGTGTCAGCCTGTGCTCCTTTGGCATAAAGATTATGCGGCTGGGGGCAAATAATCTAGAGATGGGGAAAAATCTTCTTAAGCTTCTCCAAGGTGATGAAAGCCAACATTTTTGAAATCAGGAAGTGGCCCTGCATGAGAAGCTTTGTGGCCACAGGAAGATGGAAAGTAGGCGTGGGCAGAGCCTACGTGAACCTCAGCAAGCCTGCCTCGTCTGGTGCCCCGTGCACTTAGGTTCCCGCACTTCGCAGCCACTGAGAGGCTGAGTTCCTGCTCTCTATTCCTGTTGCTTCGCCCCACTTGTGTCGCTTTCTGCTGAGATGCAGCAGACGCCCACTCTAACTGAGGCTCTGAGTTTTCAGCCAATGAATTTCCTTCCATGTGACGTCTATGGTACACCGCACGCCGTTGGTTTTCCTCTGGATGGTCTCTGTTTTTCAGTCTAGTTCTCTGGGCTACTGCCAAGAAAGCTAACATTGGTAGAAAAGGAAAAGCAGAGGAATTCCCTTCTCAGGCCCGGGGAGAAGGGAATCGAGAAGTGAGACACACCAGAGCTCAGGACACCGCCTTCAGTCTCTGGCTTTCTCGCGGGCTTTGCTGTCATCCCACCGCTCTCTAGGTCTGGGGCAGAGGCCATCTCGTGGACCCCGCCCAGCTCCGTAGTGGCTCTGGTCCGTACCCATTTGTTCGGAGTCTGATTGAGTCTACTTCCTCTTCTCTCACTCCATTTCTCTCTGGACAATACTATTTCCATTAGCTTGCTCATGAATTCAGCCTAGAGTCTCTAAGGCAATTCCTTCTTTTCTTCTCACCATGAAACTTGTGTTTACTTAGAAGCTTTGCGAACATCAGTAGCACAGCTGCGTCTTTTCCTGTGCAAGCTCAAAGTGTATTCAGTTACCGCAACTACAACTACTTTATTGTATCAGTTGTGTCTGGGATAATGGAAGACGAAGCATCTGCTGCGCACATATATACTTCGTGCTCTTCATCACCAGGAGTGTGGTCTGGTTTTCATGCCAGTGTACAACCCCTGTACTGCACTGGGCAAAAAGTTTAATGGTTCCTGGAAATACCACTAGGAGAAAAGCCTAGCTAAAGACACTTGCAGTAGTGTGAGAGCTGAACAAATAGACATTGTCCAGCTTTATACCCAATCTCACACACCCTGGCATTTCAGTCTCTCCCTTTATAAGGCGTGAGCTGAGATGGGTACAGTGTTGCCTGTCTGATGCATACACTGAGGAGGTTGGGCTGGAGAGTTCTTCATACGTGAGAAACATGGTAAAAACCTTTCTCCACGACAATACAATAAACAGATATTGTGAAGGGGAAAGAAACCGCTAAAAAGGGAGGAATCACTATGGAGGGGAGAGGAGAGAACAAGGGCAGAAATATTGTGCTAGCAGTTCCTACTAGTTCATTGAAAGGAACAGCTAGCACTCACGTCATTTGATCAATTCTGCGTCCCTATATCTGGTAATCTGAGCAACGGCTTTGAAGATAGCAACAAGCCATATAGCAGCCATTGTTAAGCTTCTATCATCTTGTTTTGAAATTCTGTGCCCTTTCTTCTGCTTTAAAAAAAAACGGTCTTCAAATAACTAGCTAAATAAATAAATAAGCAGACAAACAAACACATACAACAAAACACATAAACAAAGAAATAAATGAACGCAGTGAGCTGTGTCTCCGAGGGTGAAGTGCTGCATAGCCGAGGGTAAACCCTGCGCTGGCACTCGCTGATTTGTTGCTGGCACCGTTGCCTCTTGGCCATCTTCCTTCTCCCTGTCGCCTCTGCCCTCCCTTATATATTTGACCATCGGGGACCCCCGCCTTGCATCAAGCTTTCCTCTAGGTCAGCGGCGGTAATATTTTGATGTTTCCTCTTTGCCCTCAGCTACTTTGCCTGCAGTCACTCCGTCCCGTGTGTCCTGGTTTCTTAATGACATCACCCTGGGTCTGTCCCATGGGTGCCTCTTAGCTCTTGGGCAACACGAAGGGCAGACTCAAAAGGTGGCCCCAAGCGGCCTGCGCAGAACTCTGGGCCCTTGCTCTGCTTTCGTGTCTCCCATGTACGGTAGACACAGGTTCCCGCCCGCTGTGGCTGTGGGCAGCTCACGCGTTCACTGCAGCAGCAGGGACTCTGCCTCTTGGGGCCCGGCATGGAGACTCTGAGCTGGGTGCTGCGATCCTGCAGATCGTTCACACCCACAGCGCCGAACACAGCACCTTCTCTATCGGCTTCGCAGGACGCCTTGCTCGCTCCTGTTTAGCATGTTTTCCCTCCACAAGGCACAGAGCTGCCCCCTTGTTCTGGTGTCCCCTCCGTGACACTCAGGACTGTGCAGTGGCTGTGGGTGGAGGAGCCAGGCCCTGCCCTGCCACTGTCTCCACTCTGTGACAGGGTCTCCTGAGTGGCGGGACACACGAAGCAGCTCAGACTCAGAGATGGTGCTGCTGTGGTTGTGTTTGTCAGTTTTCCGCTGGTGATAAAGTACCTGGGAGAGTCAGTTAAGGGAGGAAAATTGATTCCTTACCTTGACTCCTAGTTCCAGAGGTTTCTGTCCATGCTAACTGGTCCCACTGCCTCTGGGCCTGGGGCCTGGCAGAGCGTCATGACGGGAACATGAGGCTGTAAACTGTGCTCTTCTATGGCACAGGGGAGTAAGGAGAAAGAGAGGAAGAGAACGGGTGACAGCATGCCACCCTGGGGACTTCAGATCTCGTGCCAGTGCTCGGTTCTTACAGATTTCGCCACTTCCAATGCGGCTGCAGGCTGGACACCAGGCTATCAGCCTATGGGCCTTTCCTCCTTATCAGTACGCTTGCTGTACATTGTGGTCACATTCATTGGGTGGAGCTGGTACATGCGCACAACGCACTTCCGTTCCTTTTACTGCCCATTTCCTTCTTCCCTCCCATCTACCGCAGTCTCTACCTCCTCCGCCCACTCGCAAAAAGTATGCTTCCTTGTTTCCTATCCACGATCTTTCATTTTGCTCTTAAATTGATTTTCCTTCAGGTTTCTTGTATAAGAGAAACTTGTGTGATGTCAGCTGTGTCTGATTTATTTCACGTACTACTGTGGTCTCAAGGTGCAGCCGTTTCCCCCACATGACCCAGGCAACTCCTTCTCCATAGAGCTCCATTCTGTGCAAACACCGCCGTTTCCTTAGCCCTTCCTCTACTGATGAACACGTGGACCGTTGCTAACTCTGTGAGCGCGAACTGGGCTCCTATAAATAGAGTGCGCGTTTATCACTGCAACATGATATCTTAAACTTTTAAAGGAAGACACCTAGAAGAGGCATACCTGGGTTAACTCAACTATTTGTTTATTTATTTTTGAGGAGTCTTCACACCGATCATACTGTTTTGCGTTCCCACCAACAATGTAGAAGGGCTCCTTTTAGTCCGAACCTACTCCCTCTCCAGCATTCGTTATTGCTTGAATTCTTGACTAGATCCACGCTTGGTGGGGCAAGTTGAGTCTCAGTGTTGAATTAACTTGCATTTCCCTACTGGTTAGAGAGCTTGAACAAGTGTGTGTGTGTGTGTGTGTGTGTGTGTGTGTGTGTGTTACTGGTTGTAGCTTTTTTTTTTTTTTTTTCCTGAGAAGTATCTGTTCGTTATGGTAGTCCATTTTTAATTGGGTCTTTTTCTGAGGGTGGTCCTAGTTTTTTATTTTAGTTCTTATTATATTGTAGATCCTTCTCCTCTCCCTGAGGAACAGGTGGCAAAACTTTTCCCCATTTTGTAGGTTGTCTCTTCCTAGTCTCTGCTTGTCTCAGGTACTTTTCCACCATTGCTGGAACAAATACCTGACACTCGAAATGAAGGAAGGAAAGGTTTATTTAGCTCACAGTTGCTGGAGGTTTCAGTCCATATTCGGCTGGTCCAAGGCTGAGTAAAGCAGAGTAGAGAGCATCCAGTTCATGGCGGTGGAACAGCAACAAAATGGTGACAGAGGCAGCCAACCAACCAGGACAGCAGAGCAACAGCACTAGTCTGTCTCTCTGTCTCCCTTTAAATTACATCAGGTTCTCTGCCTTAGCCTATCTGCCTGAGGCCACACCTGTAATTCCCAGCAGTACTCAGACTGATAATCTCATCAGTACTAAAACAGTTAATCCCAGTGACTCATGAGTCAAGTCTCAAGTTATAGAAGTCCCTGCCCCATGATTACATGAGGCTTTTGGGGGACAACTGGACATAAAACATAACACTGCCATTTCCTTTGTTGTGCAGAAGCTTTTGAGTAGGACCCAGTCCTGTTTACTGATCCCAGATCCCACTTCCTGTCCTGCTCAGGAGCCATGCGGGCACGTCTGTGGTCCTGACCATGACAGGAGGGAGCTGCTGAGAGCTGCTTGTCTCTGCGTGTGGCTTGAGCTCAGATCATCCTAAAATGGTTCCAAGTTGGGCATCAGGACTGGAGTTGGCCCAGGGCTCATGTGGCAATGGGCTTCTTCCAGCTGTCCTCCAGACCTTGGGGCAACCCTCCAGACCAGGGAACCCGAAAGCGAAGCCGGTGAGAAAAGAAGGAAACACGTCAGCACGTCAGCTCGTCAGCGCTGTGAGTGCTGACTGCTTTAGTTAACATGTACTGAGCACGTGCTGTCTGGAGCTCGGTGGAGCCTGCGAATATCACTACTTCTCAGCAAAGCAAGCGAAGACGTGGAGACACTGAGCAGCGAGCTTGCCGCCACAGAGACAAAATGGCACAGAAGTGATGGAGACTTGAGCCCAGGCCAGTATACATTGATAGCACGGGTTCTTTTACTTTTAGTAATGTCATAGATTTATTTTATTTTTTTAGTTGATTAGAGCATCCTTGTGGAGGAGTTGCTATGTGTGTAACACATTTTACTTCTTGACTTTCTTCCCTTTCACTTTCCTCCCTCAGTCCCCCTACACCTGTTCTTTCACACACACACACACACACACACACACACACACACACACACACACACACTCACACACATAAGGTCTGTTGAGGAGATGGCGCTTGTCGTTCACCTGTGCTTTGCCTTGACACTCCTGATGCCCAAAAAGGGACATCTGAGAACTTTTCATGTAATAACCTGCCCTACCTCACAAAATAGGGGAACTCAGATGCCCCTGGGTGTACTCCCCTGGCGACAACAGGAGGAGCTGGTTCACACATGTGCACGTGTGTATATGTGTGCACGCTTGAGACCACAAGATTAAATGGCACGCTGCTTCTTCCTCTAGGCATCTTCATCTCCTTTAGCAGCTGCACAGGCAGGCAAGTGTCACACGTGCCACCAACTGCAGCCGGTCACCTCAAGTGGCGCACCAGTCACAATGTTGTAGTTTCCCATTATTCACTAAGAGATAGATCATGGAAAAAAATCTGATTTTTATAAAAGTTATTCCCCAAAGGCGCCTGATACCTATTTTAGAAATGCTCTTGTTCAGTTTCCCTTCTATTTTGATGAAATGAATCTCTGGACAAAATAAATGCACATCTTGTTTTGTTTATAAAAATCTCTTGTGTGTTTTGTTTGGCCTTTTCTGTTCCTTCGGTTATCACATTGGGTTTTACTCAGCCTTTTACACATGCTGCTTTATTTGGCCATCTGTTGTCTTTGACATGTTGTTTTTCCTCTCTGGGTCTTATTATTTATCTTTTTAAGATTGTCTACCAAAGAGTTGCCCATTTAATTACTTACACAGATGTTCATGTTTGCGAGTGAAATTAAGACCATTTGTTACACTTTAAGAGATCGTGATCTTTCTCTCTGAGAAGTGAGTACAATTCCCTGGCTGGACATAATACATGCTTTCCTACCCTGCTGTAGGCCTGTAAGGTTGTTATGGCTTCAGTTGGGTATGTGGCTTCAAAACTTCACATGCTCAGAGGCAGGCCTTGGGAAGGCGACTGATTATGGGGTGCCATGCCCACCAGTGGGTTGTGGTCAGGAAGCCCACTGCAGCCAGGCCAAGAAAGATGGGCTCATTGGCTGGAAGGAAGGACTGTTTCTTTCTTGGAAGAAATGAGTCAAAATGAGCCTCTCCTTCTTTAAAGTGTAGGTGTTGTGCATTTTGTCCTGGAAAGATGAAAATTATAAGACAAATTTTGGTGCCAGAGAAATGAGGCAGTTGCTAAGAATGCAGCTGACCATGTTGTGTAGAAACCTTTGGAAATGTTTTGGAGAAGAATTTAGAATGCTTTGGAGATGTTGGCCAGAGCTGAGCTAGAACGCTGTAACCTAAGCTTGCTAAGAGATTTTGCTCCCAATTTAGAAGACTGGAGCGCTGGTGGAACTGCAGGTTGCCAAGGCCACATTTGGGAGGTTTCATTTGAAAATAAGGACTTCACTGGCTCTTGGATTTCAAGCTACGTGTGTCATGCTGTGATCACAAAGTATGGTCTACATTTTGTGCATGTCCTGAGACTTTGAAGGATACTGAGATTAAGGCTGGCAGACCAATGAACTCACCAGAGGAAATTTCAAGGCAGCCCAATGTTCAGATGGTGTAATGGGCACAGCTAGCTGTAATTATGAACATCTACAGGGAGAAATAGGAGGAAAAAGCAGATTCAAAACAGCTGTTTCATTAGAAAGCAAGCACCTGCCCACCTGGAGGCTTGCGGAGAACAGCTACCGAAAAGATTAGCATTCAACAAGAAGCCAAAGAAGCCCGTCAAAATGGAACTATTCATGCATTGGTTAAAGGAGGCAGAGGAGCAGGGTTTGGGTGGGGAAGATGATGATGAACGCACTCTGATGGTTCCATTCGAAAGCTGCCAGTGTGCTGAACAGCGAAAGTGTGAAGCCAGACAGCAAGGACGAGGACACTGACATTGGTGTCATTTAGGATTGGAGCAGCCTAGCCAGCAGGGCCATGCAGCCGCTTGCTCTCCATCATCAGCCAGAGGTACAAATGCAGATGCGCACAAGCTAAAATAGCATAACAGCCTGCTGTGCTTTCTACTAAAAATCTCTTACTGTGAGTGGTCTGAAAGTACACCCCGTGAGACATCTAGGACGTCCTCCACACCAGTGAGCAGGCGTAGTCTGTTTACGTATGCTATGTTTCCTTTGGGAAAACTACTAGTGGTGGATATGTGGATCACATCTACAGATTTAGAAAGATAAAGATTTACTTTTATTAAAAAGTATTTTACATCAAGACCACCAAGGTGTGAAGCTGAAAAGCTCTCAGTGAAAAGAGAGCCTCAGATACCTTCTCTTTCTAAGGAAAAGAGGGAAAGGCTTCCCAGAGTTGAACTGTCCAAGCGCTGAGAGGCTACTATTATATGGCCCGAGGGAGGCAGTGTATAGGCCAAGCTCAGGGAAGGCCTGGGCATTATCTGTGTAGTGCCGGCATGCAAACTGGAAAGGATATGGGGTCGCAGAAGCTTTCCTGCAGATGTGAGAAGGCTTGGAATGCCAGGGAGTGAGGCTCAGAGCAAGCAGTGTGTGAAGCTGAGAGTGAATTCAGAAGCCCAGTGGGGACCCACCCCAGAAATTCAAGGTGCCAGTAATGTGGAATGCCCTCTGTGAAAGCCCTGAGGTAGTGAGTGGAGCATCCCAAGGGAAGGCCCTAAGCTGCGACTTGTAGTGTCACAGGAGTGGGGCTGTCCAAACACTTTGGAGTTCAAATCCCACCACAACCTCTCCAGGTGCTGGACATGGAACTGTAAGATGTAATGTTTGTTGTGCTGGGTTTTGGTCTTGCTTTGGTTCTTTTAACTTCCATTCTTCCGTTCTTCTCTTTTCAAATGGGAATGTTTGACCTGTACTATTGCATGTGGGAGATATTGAACTTCCCTTTTGATTTTTACCGGACTCACAGCTAAGTGTGTCCCATATATCTCAGAGGAGACTTTGGACTTGCACCTCTCCACATTGCTGGAACTATTAGAACTCTGAGGACCCTTAGACAACATGCACTAAACACATTTTTGAAAAATGAGACAGACACGAGTCCTTTTGGTTCTGCATCTATCAGTGTTTTACTTGAAAAACAGATATAACCCACGACATACTAATGTACGGGAGCCACGAGACTGGCTCACAGTGGTCATCCGCAGAGCTGGACGGTGGCAGAGGGTCACTGTGCAGTGGAGACCTAAAGACCAAGCATGATGTCTGGAGTTCATTGCAGGGTCCCCTGTGAGCCTGTGTCAGCAGGCTGATGGGTCCACCATGGGAAGCTGGTGTGCCTAGAACAGATCTGAAGAGTCTGTCCTAGAAGCCAGGGCATGACCTCAAAGCTTAAGACAAAGCCTGTTGCCCCTCTGAGAAACAGAATATCGAAACTTCCTCATGTCCCTCTATGCATCTGGGTGATGGGTGGCCCTATGGCGGGTCTTCTACACCCGAGGGGTAGAATTGCGGAGCTGATTTCATTTAACTTCTAACTAAAATTCTCAAGTGGAGGCAGTCGATGAGTCAATCATTATGGGACCATGGGGGAATGTTAGTCTGGCCGTGAAATGTCCCCCATAAGGCTCCTGTGCTCAAGGGTGGGGCTCAGGACAGTGAGCAGATTGTGTGTACACTCTGCACATGTGTGGACCGCTGGTAGGAGGTGGGGCTGGACGAGGTGGGCCACTGGGAATGAGATCTCAAAGAGGGTCTGTCCCTCCGTAGCTCCTCCTCCTCCCTCACTGCTGCTAGGCTGCCAGGCTTGAGCACCTTTTCTTTCTCCATGCCCCTCTGCCACCTGGCCGGCTTCTGCCCTGAGCCTCATACACCTGAATTGTGTCTGTGAGCCAAAATGTGCCTTTCACCCTATCAGTTATGGGCCTCAGGTATATCGTCTCAGCAGTGAGAAAAGTGGCTAAAACAACAGCAGACCTCAAGTTAAAGTGGCACAGGCACCGAGAAAGCACAGGCTAGGAGGACAGAAAGTGAAGCATGAAGTCAAAAGCTGCAGAGAGATGTGAATTGCCGTTCAGCATGAGAAGGCGAGTTGGTGAATTCAGAGAGCGCAGCTGACCGTAGCGAGCGCTGGTGACAGCGCAGCCCCGGTGCTCTGCGGAGGCTCTGAAGGCCTGGGACAGAGGCCGCTAGGCCTTGCTTTTGGTCTTAATTGAAATCCAAATTATTTTCAGACAAAAAACAAAAAACTTAGTGTATTAGTTACTCTTCACTCGTTGCTGGGACAAACACCCAGCACTCAAAATGAAGGAAGGAAAGGTTTATTTAGCTCACAGTTCGTGGAGGTTTCAGTCCATATTCTGCTGGCCCAAGGCTGAGTGGAGCAGAGCAGAGAGAGTCCAGTTCATGGCAGTGGAAAAGCAACAAAATGGTGGCAGACGTAGCAACCAACCAAACATGGCAGCAGAGAGCAACAGCTACAGCTCGAGTCTGTCTCTCAGTCGCTCTTTATATTACCTTCAGGCTCTCCACCTTAGGATATCTGCCCTAGACCACACCCATAGTCTCAGCCGTACTCAGACCAATAATCCCATCAGTACTAAAACACAATCCCAGGGATCATGCATCAAGTCTCGATTGATAGAAGCCACACCCCATGATTGCATGAGGCTTTGGGGGGACAACTAGACATAAACCATAACACTTAGAGAACAGGACTTAGGATAACAAGAACGGGAAATGAGAGACGTATTTGAAGCAAGCAAGTGGGTTGAGTCAGTACACGAGCCCTAGGTAGAGGCAATTTCTCATTTCTGGAGAAGTAGCAGAGGCTGGCTGGGTGTGGACGGGCACCCACACCCCCCATGGGAGCGCACAGCACCACGGAGCTTTGAGTAAAAAATTCCAATATGGGGAGTGGTAGGCTGTCATGGTATTTTGACTTTTTGGTTGGCATATTCTGAGGAATACTGCTAGCTAGTAAGGCTGGCTTTGGAATTATGTCCTAAAATAAACACCATACACCAGTCTTTTGAGTACCAGATGCCAGCTAAACCTTCTACGATAGGGAGTTTCAACTATAAATGTTTGCTCATTTGTAAGTAGCATTATCGAGTTTTTTGCTTTTCAATAATCTTAAAGTGTTCTTCTGCTAAAAATAAAGCAGAAACACGTAAAATGACTATCAGCATTCCGGTGTGGGCTTAGTATTCTTTTGAGAGCAGTCCGATTGCCCTGCACAACTCATCCCTAATCAGTGTCTATCACCCTTGCTGCGTCAGAAAACTCCAACTCGGACGGCCAGACCAGAGCTGCCAGGTGCCTGATGTGCTCAGCGAGATGATTCGTGGGGCAAAATCAGGCATTTTTGGAAAGGCCAAGTGCTGCGGGATGCAGCGGATCTGATTGCAGACGCTGCAGACGGCTCCGTGAGGCGGACTCGGAGCATGCCGGGGGGGGGGGGGGGGCTTTTCGTGTGTGAATCCTTCCTGAGACGTTCGCTCAGCTTATTGGCCTTTCTCCCGCTTTGGCGATTAAGGTACCCATTCACCAGCGTCAGAAGACCAAAACCCACCATTAGTTTGGAGACGCCAGACAGTGGCGAATTCAAAGCTGTGCCGATGGTCTTTCTTTTAAGAGCTATCTGATCTTGCGCTAAGGATCTTGACAGAGGTTTTGGAAACTGAGATGCATTCTGAAACCAAGAGGCCGGTGCATCGCAAGGTGGGGAGACGCTGCTGTGCTCACATCCATCTTGGCATCGCTGGGCTTCACAGCTCCCAGTTCCACTGACGGAGCTTACCGGAGGACGAGAAATGTTTAATGTCTTGGCATCTCAACTTTTCTCTCAAAAAGTGGAAATAAATTTAATATACAGAATAAATAACTCGACACTCTTCAGATACTTTCTACACACAGTACTTGTATAGCATCTATTTTACAAACATATTCATAAATAGGGCAGATTTTTGAAAAGTCAGAGGTGGAGATGGCAAATGTTATTTCTTGTTTGAAACTGACAGGTAGATGAACTTGGATGCGACTATCTATCTTCTAAACTCTGGATCCTTTTCAGTATAGTAGCATTCCTGCTTTTTCAAGTTACTTCTTTGAGAAGCATTTCAAGGTTCTCACTTTTTACTGTGAATGAGTTGTGTGCTTTAAGAGAGCTCTACTTTTAATTTTTTCTTTTCTTATGACAATGGCATCGAACCCAGGGCCTTGGCAGCAAGGCACACTTGTGGCCTGCTTTCATTTTTTATTTTGAGACCAAGTCTAGCTAAGTTACTGAGTTGACCAGGCTGACGTCAAAGCGACAGTCAACCCGTCTCTGCATCCCTGAGCTGGAATTGCAAGCATGCAGCCCCAGGGCTCATTTTTTCCCTTCAAAACCTTTAGGAGCAATTTTTGCCTTTGGAAATTGTGCTGTAATTAAAATCTGTGTTTTAATTATTATTTTAAGGTTCCTAAACCTGTGAACCCTTTGTGAATTTAAATTTATCAAATATCAACCTGAACTTTCGTGCTCGTATAATTTGGAGAAATTTTTATTGACATATTTGTAATTTGAGTAACTACTTTGAAGATATCAGTTCTCAATTTATTAAACATTGTTATTCCCCTCTTAATTTGCTATGAAATATTGTTTACCTCCTTCTCCTTCTTCTTTTTTTTTTTTTTTTTGGCAGTACCCAGGATTGAACTCAGGACCTTGTACTTGCCTGGCAAGCACTTATTCCACTGAGCTACCCTCCTGGCCAGAGTTTTACTTTTTTCCATAAAATAAAATGTCAGCCAGAGTAAAATTAATAATAAAGAGTTTTATAGAACTTGCCTCAGCTCATCACTGAGATATTAATTTAAATTTGGTTCTTAGTTGAGGACAAGAAGATATCAGGACAAAAAGAAGACAAAGAGACGACCAAGAGTGGCCTCTATCTTCAACAATTGATTGCATTATTTTATTCATTATGAAATGAGATTCTTGACTCTCATTTAATAATTAATTGAGAATTTGAGCGGCCGATTTTATGTGAAGCCCAATCCCACGGGTGACAGCATCCTGTGCACTTGGTGCGGGTGTGGCTTTTCTGTCGGGCTTCAGGCAGTCCGTGGCTAATTCCACCGTGGACCCACTGTCTGCGCAGGGCACATCATTGAGAATCACAGGACGTGGGCCCACGTGGGCGCTCCTGACCGTGCTGAGGCCAGCGCTGACAGGGCACGGCTCCTCCCACCAGGAGCAGTCTGCATAGCGCCCCGGGGATGCTCTTCCCAGGGAGAAGGTTCCTCCTCATAGCCTGAGGCCCTGGGAGGAAAGAGGAGGAGAGTAGCGTCAGATGGCTTTGCCTGACTGAGTTCCCGCGATGTGATTTCTGTTTTAGCTTTGTTCGCTTGTTAATTTTATTTTATAGAAAAAAGGCTCAACCCAATTTCATTACAAAACATTTTGGAGATAATAGTAATTAATCCAGTATGTGCTGTTGTCTTTAAAGCAGTTGCTCAGGGTATAAGATTAGGGCATAACCATTTCTCCAGCAGAGTCAGCGCACGGCTTCCTTTCTGATGAACTGAGAGACACCGTTGGGTGACTGACGCGCGTCTGTCCGCTTTCCCTGCGGTCCTTTCCCCTTTCACACACCCTTGCTCCTTTCTCCTTTTGAATAATTTCTTCCCATTTCATCATAACTCTTGCACACTTAGACCTTGTTTACTCTCTCAGTTTATTTATTTATTTATTTATTTATTTACTTACTTACTTGGTACAGGGTCTTGCTACATAGTTTGAACTTGTAGAGATCCTCAAGTTTCAGCCAGTGCAGCACTGGGATTCCAGGCGTGGAACCCCACACCTGGCTTCGGTGGCTGGCACAGCACACCCAGAGTTCCATGGGCAGCACAACATGTGCTACCAGGGATCAGACTTGGGTCCTTGTGCTTGCCAGGCAGATGAATAGACCATCAAGCTCTCTTTTCCGCTTGACTCTTTCATTTTTATATATGCATGTGTATCTAATTTATTTCACTAACAAGTGTGGTCTCAGTCTCAAGTTCCTCTTCTTTATGGTTGAGTAGTACTCCATTCTATAAAAAAGACCACATCTTTTATCTGTCCCTCAGTTGATGGGCATGTGGGTTGTTCCCAAGCTTTAGCTATTACAAATTACGCTGCTGTGAACATGGGAGCAAATACGCTGCTAAGGCAATGTTTTCACTTCTTCTGGAAGGAGAACAGCTCTGTCAAAATGGGACCTCAAATCCTCGGTTTCTGAGGAATCTCCACGCCGGTCTCCACAGTGGCTGCACCAGTCCACACTCCCACCAACTGTGGAGAAGGGTTTTCCTCCTCCCCACAGCCCCTCCCGCATTTGTTAGTGGTTCATTTCTTTATAAAAGCCATGCTTTCTGAGGTGAGATGGAGTCTCAGTGCTGTTTTAATTTTATCTCTCAAATGAACAGTCATGTTCACCATTGTTAATATACTTATCACCATTTGTGTTTCTTCATTTGAGAAGTGTGGTTTCACCTCAGATGCCCAATTCCTGATTGGGTCTTTGAATTTGGTGGTTCCTATTATTTTCAATTCTTTACATGCTCTAGATAGAAGCCATTTTCTGAGGACAATTAAAATGTTTTCCACTTTGTGGGCTGTCTTTTTACTTGGTTGATGATTTCTTTTGCAGTGAAAAAGCTTTTTAGTAAGGTGAGACCCCAGGGTGGCTTTTGCTCATCAACTCTCTACTTACCCCTGTTTTCAAGATTTTTACCTAGTTTCTCTTCCAGTTTATTTAGTTTCTGTTTTAAAATTTAAATCTTTGCCTCATTTTGACTTTAGTTAATGCCTAGTGGTACCTATTGGTCTAATTTTAGCCTTTGGCATGTGGAAAGCCAGCTTACCCGGCACCATTTATTACAGAGTTTTTTGTTTTGTTTTTTTTCCTTCCAATGAACGTGTTTGGCCTTTTGTCCAAGACAAGGTGGCTGAGTGTGTTTGCAGTTGGTTTGCATCTTCCAATCTGTTCCACTAATCCTCAGGTCTTTTTTCCCCCATATCGTGCTGATTTTAGCACAGTGGTTTTATTTTTGGAATAATTTCAAGTCAGGGATTGTGACGCTTCCTGCCTTCCCTTTGGTGACCCAGATTGCCTTTGCAACTGATGTTCTCTTCCGGTTTCAGATGAACTTTAGGACTGGTTTCTCTAGTACAGTGAGGCTTCCTAATGGTTTTCGGTTGATATTTTGTTTAATCTGTAGGACAATTTTGGGAGTGTGACCATTTTGACAATGTTCGTTCTTCCTATTTATGAACAAGGGATATCGTTTCATTTTTTGACATCCTCTTCAAACTCCTCCTTTTGGAGTATTATAAGTTTCAATATATAGCTGCCTTACATCCTTTGTTAGATTGATTTCTAGCTATTTAAAGTTTTGGATGCTACCATGAAGGGTACGTCTTCCCTAATTTCTCTCTTAGTGAATTTGTTGTATGCGTACAGGAATGTGATTCATTTTTGGGCCTTGACTTTGTGTGCAGTTATAGTGCTGAATCTGGTCATTAAATCTAGAAGTTTTTTGGTAAATCTATTGGGGTCTTCTAGGAATAAAAACTTTCACCTTCCTCTAATCACAATCTTCTTGCAACAGCGTTACCATATAGGACAGGAAAAGCATCTTTTGAGATATTAGTGCTATATCTTTTAGAGATTTTTGAGTAGAAGCTGTTCTTTGTGTGTGTGTGCATGTGTGTGTGTGGTACTGGGGTTTGAACTCAGGACCCTGCGCTTGCCAGGCAGGTGCTTATTCTACTGAGCTAACTCCCTAATCCCTCAAAAGCTATTCTTAAGCATAATCAAAACATTGTTTTCCTTGTCATTTATATGAAATGTTTAAGAGGATTTGAATGATAGTTTTGTTCTTGACAAATTTGGAAGAATTTTTAGATGAACTTGGATTGGCCTTCCTGTAGTTGTTCAGAAAATACTATGAGTTCCTTTTTAACGAATAGTATGTGAGAATATTACCTCCTGCAATTAAAATAAGAGAGCTCCTGCATTGGGAAATGAGGTAGGACAGGCCATCCAGGCCGTCCAGGCTAGTGTTGCTATGGTTACAGAGGTCATCTCAGTGCTTTGTGGTGTGCATAACAAGACCAGTAACTGTCATCTCCTCTCCCAGCTTCTTGCACCAGGTAAGATTTTGCTGCAGATCTAATATTAAACGGTTCAGCATTTAGCGTGGTCTGCAGCTTGGTCTTCCTCTGAAAGCAACATAACCACTTCTGAATCCAGAATTTACTTCTGTGCTCCTTTAGTTTCAAAGAGAGCTCAGGTAAACCCATAAACTGTCCATTTTTATGTGGGTTAAAATTTTAGAAAGTTTTGTTAATTATAGAACAGTATGTAGAAATGCTTTCAACATCACTGCTTTCTGTACTATAGTGCATTTCAGTAAAAGCGATGATGTCAAACTTTCAGGTGAACGCTTCTGTAGCCATCATGCGGTCCAGTAGGCAGGTACCTTCTTGCCGGCTAGAGCTCGTGCATTGTCACCTTCAGCCTTTTATATACATGGGGACAGCTTGCTAAAGAGGCCTTGTAGGAGGCAGCGTGGACAGTGTGCAGGACCGAGTGAGCTCAAAGTGGCTCTCAGAACTCCTTTTCCTCCTGCCTCATTCAGTTAATATAGCCAAGGGCAGATAGAATGCAAAACAAGAGGACTTGCGGTGCTACCGTGACACCACGGACAGCTCACAGGCACAGACAGGCCCGTGTCTCTAGACTCGAAGGTCTCATCCTCTCAGACTTTGGTTTGTCCTCTACACTAACACCATCAGTGCCTCTTCCATACCAGGCTTCATATGACATATCAGTGCGATTCATTCTAAACTGGGGTGGGGGAGAAAAGTGGATGTGCATGGCAACGCGGAAGGGTGGGACAGGAAGCTTATTTGGCTCGGAGGTAGGAATCTGACCCCCTGCGCTTTCCTTGGGCTGACTTTGAGTCTTGGAACTGCAGTTCATCCCTTTAACCCCAAGGCTCCATCTCTTTGCCAAGGTATACGTGCTATGATAAAGAGAGGCCAGGAATGATGTCTACTTTCTGTCTTTTCTTCTTGCACGGTAGCGTTCCTTGGCCTTTTCTTTTCTGCAGCGCTTCTGTTCAGTGTCTGGGTCTCACTGCACATCTTGTACCAGTTTGTGTTTTGTGATAGGCTGCAGACGTCAACATCACTCCTCTGGTAGTTATAGACTTCGACTGTCAAGGATTGTCTGATGTCTATTATATGCTTTGGAAGAAGTTCAGAGAGCAGTGCTTGATTCTATATGTTAAATGGATTTTATTCTATTTGAAAAAAAAAAAACAAAACACTGTGCGTTAGTCAAGTAAATTAGGAAAGTTACTTCCATTCCTGTGATAGACATGAGTCAGGAACTTCGTGAGACCCTGGGCATTCTCAGCATTAGCTTTGTTTGTATTTAACGAGAAAAGATACAAAATGACACAAACAAAAGCCCCATTTTTACATGGCACTGAGCTGCAAGCTGAGTCACTGCAGTTGTATAACACAAAGTCTTCACTTTCGAGAACTGGTAGTGCAGTCGATGGGAGAACACGCCAACTTTCCATTTGGCGGTGGATTTCACGTGTTCCAATATCAAGCTTGCTTACTTTTTTCCACTGTCACGCCTGATTTATCAGTTACCGCTGTGGACTATTGTACAGCCAGAACGACTGGCCTGTTCATGTCTGTGCATCCCTTCTGAATCTGGTCTCCAACAGAGCTCTGGCCTTGTCGGCAACCCCTGCTTCCCTTTCTCGCAGTAGCCGGCTGTGCTGTGCCCAATGCTCGGTCCTGATTCTTTCCCAAATTATATTTACAAATGCGTCATCTTGTCCTTCTGAACCCTATCTCTGGGTTGATGGCGCTGCCATTTGCTGAGACAAGCATGTCACTTTGCTGTTCCTTTTTTTTTAAGATTTAAGAAATTCTTTAATTGAAAGGCTAAATACATTTGCTGAATATCATACCTAATATTAATATAATAATGGGAAAACTTTGTTTTATTTTTTATTAATTTTAATGAGAAAGAAATGGCAATGAGACAGTTTTGAAACAGCCTAGTAGGTCAGTTATAATAATTATATACCTTGCATATTGTTGAAGAATAATTTTCTTTCTTTCTTTCTTTCTTTTTTTTTTTTTTATCTTGCACTTCTTCTGTTCTCCATGTCCAATTCATGCAAGCAATGCTGTCCATTTACAACTCAGGATTCCAAAGTTACCAACACCATGAGTCATCTAGAATGAGAAGAATTTAACATACTTCACCATGCTGGCAAAATTTGGCCTGATAATTGATACATGAGTATTCTTTCTGACCGGATTCTTTGAGTGTTTCAGATTATGAATGATTCTCCAGTATGTGTTCTTGGCTGTAGGCATCTTCATCTGTTTTTGGGTGAAACGGCATAAGATAAAATTGCAACAAAGGGCTTGAAATACCACCGCATATCTCTGAAAATGATATCTAACTAGAAAAGTCAGCCATGGAAACCAGAGATCAGAAATGTTAGCTCCAAGCTCCCACAGAGCTGCCACTGTGCAAGAGGGCAGTGAGGCAGCCGAGCCAAGGATGGGCGTATGTAGCTGGAAGTTTGATTGCTAGACCTAAAGGCTGATTCCTTTCCGACTAGGTCTCATTTCGTGGAAAATATGACATTCATTGCTGTCTTCTGCGAAGCTCGCATTACTTCGAGCGGTTGATATCCCGAGGTTGGCAGGACAGGTGAAGGAAATGGGAACCTCACGGGGCCTAGCGGGACAACACCTGCTGACACTCAAGGCTTCCCACTTCCCAGGCTGGTGCAGGACTCAATATAAACACTGAGAAGACATCTACAGGGGAGAAAACTCCAGGTACAGTTAAGAGTCGTAGGACAGCACGGGCTGCAGAGCTTGTTGTACCGCGCTCATGAAGCTAACGAAGAGCTCCTCTGTCACAGTGCTGCTGCATCCTGAAACCCCAGTGAAACGAGCATGCCATTGATTTCACTTATAAACTAACTTTGGAGCAGTTGTGTGATGCTTTTACTAACGCCCTATTTGTAGAGAAAGCCATAATGGTTATGAGACTGACTCTAAACCACTCTCGGGCATCTGCTCCTTCCTTTCTTATTGGAGGTGTTGCCTTACATGGGTTCTTCAAGTGCCTGATGTCATGGGCCACCACGAAGTCACCTGTAAAACGGTTTTGCTACTGGGCCTCTCATTTGGCAGCCCAGTGTCCTCGGATTATGAAAACATGCAGTATTATTGCTGTCAGTCAGGTGAGTAGGCCTGTAGATGAGGCGCTGCTTCACACTGTATGTTCATCACGACAAGGGGCATACGCTTGGGGCAGGTTGAAGAGAAGAACAAGGAGCGCAGAAGGGTGGAAGACAGCACTCTGCAGTACAGCAGCTGCTGTGGAGCTCAGGCTGCTGTGCTTAGTGCAACTCTATCATTTCTAATTTTTTCTTTTTATTACTATTTTATATTCTCTTTAAAAAGGAATGAGAGAAAGTTAACACAAGTTCATGAGGAAAAAGCCACATGTAACAGTAACACTACCACATCACATCTTATACAAGAGATTGCAGCACTGGGGATGAAATCTGAGACCGTCACACTGAGCTACCGCCCCAGTAGCTTTTATTTTATTTTAACTTTGACATAGGTTCTTGATAAGTCACTGCATCTTCAAGATGGACTAAAACTTGCAATTATTCTTATGCTTCTACTTCCTAGAGTATGAGGATTACTTTCATGCCAGGCTGTATTTATAACTTTAGAGCATTCAAAATAAAAATATAACACAAAAAAGAGTGCATGTCTAATAATTTAAACTTAAAATTTCTTGCTTACCAAGAAAGCATGCAGGAACTCCTGACTTAGGCCTCCATGTAAGTTAACATGGCTGTCACAACTTCTAGAGTAGAGAAGTCACATGGTTTCTCTTATTTGAAAAGCCTGAGTCAAAAATAAATAGAAGAGTAAAATAAAGGAGAGATGATAGGTAGTGAAAAAGCAGACTCATGGATGTGGAAGGGGCCAGGGCAGGGAGGAAGTTAATAGAGGAGGAGCTCGTGACTTGCTGGCTTAATGTAAAATTTATAAATAATAAACCCTACTATGGGTTATTCCTTAGGATGAATAATCTCTTAGACATATTATAGATAGTGATTTTCTCTCTTACATAATGAATATCGCTAGCTAAACACAAAATGACAGCAAACTATATGTATTTTTTTTTTTTTTTTGTCTTTCTGAGACAGGGTCTCACTGTGCAGTTCAGGCTGGCCTTGAGCTAACTTTTGTAGCCCAGGCTGGTCTCGAACTCACAGCGATCCTCCTGCCTCAGCCTCCCGAGTGCTGGGATTACAGGCGTGCGCCACCACGCCCGGCAATATGTTCTTTTTTTAAAGAATTTTTTATTTTATTTATTTATTTTTTTCTTGTTTCAGAACCTTTATTTGTTTATTCACTCATTTTTATGGCTGGCTCAGCCCACACCCTGAGGGCAGGGCTGGCTCAGCATGTGGTGCCGGGGATCGAACCGCGGTCCCTGAAGCCGCCCAAGCTTTCCCAAGCAGGCGCTTTAGACCACTGAGCCATCCCGCTGGGCCCCTATATGTTTTGAATTAATTTGTAATGAACATTTAACATCAAATATGTTATTCTCTGGATTTAAAAGCTACCCATCAGTTGGTCCATTTTTACATTTTTCTGGTAGCTGATCTATACATTTTATTTATTGCTCTCCTTTCATATTTTTTAAAGTTGATGCCATGTAGATTTGAAATTATTTATTTTGACTAAGGTGACTTGTTCTTGGGATGTTTCTGGGATAGAGTGGTGAAGAGAGGGTGGGTCCAGATCCATATGAGCAGGAGCTCTGCTGAGCATGTGAGGAAACATAAGTTTAATTTAATATAATTTTATTATTACTTTTATATATATATTATGGCCAGCTCAGCCTGCACTGGGGGTGGGGCTGGTGCAGCATCTGGTGTCAGGGATCGAACCGTGGTCCCTGAGGTTGTTTAAGGTTGCCTAAGCAAGTGCTTTAGACCACTTAGCCATCTCTCTGGACCCCAGCATAAGTTATTTAGCATTTATTCCCCTCTAGTTGATTAAGATGACATCATAGGCTGCTATTCATCTTCATGCATGTCCCTACTTTATTGGATGTCTAAATGCAGCTGGTCTGTGTTATTCTCAAATTAGCTTCACACCTCCTCATGTTTTGTATGTAGTGTCAAATAGCTACAGAAGGGGCCTGCCATAGAGTGCCTATAAGTCACAGAACATATTGCAAATATAAAATGTACGTTGTATTTTATGAATGGGCATTGAAAGACTCAAACACATCAAAGAAATATGCCCTGTGGGCTTTTTAAGGCTACAAAAATCTTCTATTTATGGTTATCTTCCTAAGTTTTTGTCAACCTTTTGTTTATAGTGTGAAATCATAACAATTCAGAATCATAAGTTAAGATGAAAGATAGGTTTATATTTCCCATATTTGTTACAGAGATAGAAATGATTAATTTATCTAACCAAGATAAATCTTACATTCCCCAGGGCCATCTTTCCATCACCTAATCTGCCAAGTACTCAGTGGAACCAAGGAGTCTCAGTGTACTATGGTCATCTCAAGTGGAGTGGTAGTTGTGTTTTCAGGTAACAAGCTTTCTTCTTCCTCATCTACATATGCAAATACCTACATTGATATTTGTGTGAACCTTTATTTGCTTAGAAAATACACTGGGAAGAAAAGTTCTAAAATATCAACGACCCTTTCAGGTTGGGAACACAAAGTCAGTCTCTTCCAAGAACACCAGATTTTAAGAAAATATCAGGTATCTAGCAATGAGCAATGTCAAATGAGGAAAGACAGATATGAAAGCAGGGAATTAACAGAAGTGTAGGATAGTCAAGCTCGTATAAAATGCTGATTGTGGGGAGGAGAAATGGAATTAAAGGTTGTTTTCCTATGAATTTGAGTTTCTGAGCCATGTGAGAAATTGTTCCTGGGTTTTTGGTCTGGTTTATAGGACAGTGTACTGGGAAAACAAGCGTGTTACATATGAGGGAGAATTAAAAATATGTTCAGTATTTAAGCTTTCAAAAACATATAATTGGAAAGGACACATCACCAAGATGACAGGCTAAGTGTGTTCTAAGCGAAGGGTGCACTTTCAGTGAATAGCAGCATGTTGTTTTGCTACAAAAAATTAATTTAAACATTCACTGTATTTTTGAACTTCTGTTGTTGACAAAATGTTTACGACGATGTCTGTCAAATAAAAACCTGTGATGTGGCTTCATCCATCTTATTTATCTGCTGTAGCACCAGGCATCTTCTGACTCTTCTTAAAAGGCAAAATGACCATGAAAGGTAAACCATTTGAATCAAATAATTAAACTATTGGATATGTATCTAAAAATATATTCAGTATACCAATAATGTGTTTGAAATTTCATATTATTTCTACATTAGTCAGGGTAACTAAAACGTGCATCCTAATGCCCTTCAGTGGGTCGGTCAGTGGATAAAGGTGATATTTTGTACATGCAATGGAATATTATTCAGCCATAAATGAATGACATCTTATCATTTATAACAATGTAGATGGAAACAGTGGGCAAAAGGTCAATAAAATAAATCATGCACAGAAATACAAACCTGGCACTTTCTTACACACTTGTGGAGACAAACAAGACAACCTTGTAGAGAAACAGGGCCCAATAGAGAATGCCCTTATTTTGTACCGCAAGCACACAATAATATAGACCGAGAAGGACAGAGAGGAAGAAGGACAGAAAGATGATCAGGGTGAGCAAAATACAGAGTGGAGGAATCACTTCCGGCCCCTCAGCACAACAGGTAGCTATTGGTTGAAATAATCTATGATCTGTGTTAAAATGGCTAGGAGAGTATAAAAGTCCCAACACATAAGAATGATGAGCATTGAAAGAGGCAGAAATGTTTATTGCACTGATTTGACTATTACACACGTTATGCATGTATTAAATTTACATAATGTACCACATAATGATGTTTCAAGGCTATATGTTGATCAACCCATCAATCAATAAAAGGGATTAAGTCAATTAAAGAATTTATATAAAGCAATACTTTCATGGTGGCACAAATTTTGAGCAACTAAGGAGGATATTTTGAGCTCATAAATTTGACAACAGCCTTAAAAATATTTCAAGATATGGTCTCAAACAAGGAAAGTACAGAAAGATGTAAGAAGAGAGAGAGAGAGAGAGAGAGAGAGAGAAAGAGAGAGAGAGAGAGAGAGAGGAGTAAACATGTTAATGTTTTTGAAAAGTGTTGTGGTTTGTGTCTAGGTGTTCCTTCAAACCTTTATGCAGCCATGAGGTGGCTTCTAGAGTTTGTGACTAATTCATGATCTAACGCTGGGATTATGGGTGTGAACTTCACCCTCCTCCAGGGGTGGGTAATCTGCATTACAATGAAGGAGGGGAGATGCCTGCTAGCCTCTAGAGCTGTTACCCTCCCTTTGCTTTTGCTATTTTAAAATTTTCTACTGCCACGCAGTGCTGTCTTCTGCTATGTGCCTCTCTGCCTTTGAGACAGTTGAGAATAGACTGAGACCTCCACTAACTGTGAGCAAAGTAAACCTTTCTTCCTTAATTTTGAGCCTCAGGTATTTTGTCCCAGCAATGAGAGAAAAGTACCTGAGACAGAATTTGGTAATGCGAGTGTAGTCATTGCTGTGACTAAATCTGACTGTGTGGATTGCAAGCCTTGGGGAATGGCTTCCTAGGAAGGGTTTGGAAATGTTGCCTACAAGAGAAGTTTGGAAAACCTTCAACTATTCCATAAAGGAGACTTTGGTGAGCACTCAGAAGATCAGAGTGCTGGTAGAAATCCTGCTTCCATATACAGGCCAGGGAGGTTTCTTCTGGAAAGAAGAACAAACAGCATTTGTTGTTAGACTCCAGATGATGTGCGGTATGGTTTGGCAGAAAGTTTTTCTCCATTTTTTTCCCTGTCAGGAATCTTTCTCTGAGACTGAGATTAAGTGTGGAGAACTAACGGACTCTGCAAAAGAAATTTCAAGACAGTCAAATGTTGAGGCAGTGCCATGCCTGTTGTTGGAGGCTTTTACTCAGAGGTATGCTGAGAATCAAGAGCAAAGAGTCCAGAAGGATGATTTAAAATGTGAGTCTGGCCAGAAATCAAGCTCCGATGAAGCGAGAAAATGCAAAGTTAGAGATAGGAGAATCTCCATGGATTAGAAAAAAATCAAGAGAATGAAAAAGACGGTCTGAGGGCATTATAGGAGGCTACAGGTCTCCACACTTTGCAGCCTCAGAACTGCAAATGCCACATTCCAGAGAGGCAGTGGTGCCACGCTAGGTTCCAGAATGATGCTGGCATAGAGAATTTGTTCCTGGGAATCAGGGTCTGAGTTCTCAGCAATCCAGGAACTCTATCCATAAGGCCAAGAGAGAAGAAACTCTCACTACTGTTCCAGCTGGTAGAAGACCTTGGCATCATCCATGTGGCATTGGTTTTATCTAGATGCGGAACTAAGAAGTTCTGAGTTTAAGAAGTCTTCCATCTAGATTTCAGAATACCTGGGAGGCTAGGCAGTGTGCCCCTGACAGGCCAATGTGTGAAGTAGAGAGTGAGAAGTTTTCCTTGTGGTGGAAAACCCAGAAGTTTGGAAAATCCAAGAATGTGAATGATCTAGGGAAAACTGCAAGAAAGGAGCAAAGCAAGCCTAAGAGGGAGGCTGTGGGAGGTGCCAAGAGTGTCATGGGGTCAGAGCTACATGGAGCTCAAAATTTGCCACAGACTGCTTCGGATGTTCCACATAAAACTATAAGACTTAATGTTCAACCATCTGGATTTTGGACTTGCTTCGGTACCTATTCTGCTGTTTGCAATTTTTTGAAATGGTAATGCTTCTCTTGTGCCATTAAATGTTGGACGTGTTTAACTTTTCACTTGTATAGGTGCTCACAGCTCAAAGCTAAGGTTTTGCTTTTCGTCTTGGAGGAGAAAGGAGACGTAGGACTTAGATATTTCAGCAATGCTGAAACTGTACAACTCTGGCAACTCTCAGAGATGAATGAGAAGGCCTTGTGCGTAAAGGAATGTGCATGAATCTTTGGGGGACTAGGGATGGAATGTTATGTTTTGTGTCTAGGTGTCCTCAAAAAGCCTCATGCAGTCATTGGGTACCTTCTAGAGTTTGTGATTAATTTATGATTCAATGCAGGGATTGGATGTGAGTGATACATCTGCCCAGATGTGGGTAATCTACATTATAAGGTAAGGAGGAGAGAGGCTTGGTAGTTGCCAGAACTGCTTCCCTTCCCTTTGTTCTTGATGTTTTCTTGTTTTCCGTTGCCATGAAGTGTTGTGTTCTGCTATGTGCAAGAGCAGTGATAGTGGACAACCTTGTCTTGGCCTGAATTGGAGAAGAAAAACTTTCAATATTCCCTCACTTAATATGATTTTTGTACTTATTTTATGATTGATAGTGGTTTTTATCAGATGGAGAGAAGGACCTTTCATGCTCATTTTTTTTTTCAGTGTATTTACCATAAAATGATGCTGGATTTTATCAAAGGCCTTTCCTACATCTATAGAACAAGTCATGTGTGTTTTGTTCCTCAACTTGTTTGTGTGGTATACCATTACATTATTGATTTGCATATGTTGAACTGTCCCAACACCCTTGCAGAACTCAGCCTACCTAGCCATGATGTCTACTCTTGTTGATTATTTGGTGCATTCTGTTTGCTGGCATCTTATTGAAGGTTTTGAATCTGTATTCAAGAAATACTTTGGTCTGAAGTATTTTTTTGAATGGATCCTTGTCTAGTTTTAGAATCAGAATAGTGGTAGCAGAAAACTCCTGTATGACTTTGGGAACACGCCTTCTATTGCATGCTCATTGTAGAGGTAGAGGAATGTTTGGCTTAGGTCTCAGCTCATGGTTATGTATAATTGAGCAGTGAATCTGCCCCAGCTGATAGCAGTGTAAACTGCTACAAACCCTATGGAAATCATTGTGGAGATACCTCAAAAAATAAATAAAACACAACAAAAATTATAAATTCCCTTTCACCTAGATATTCGCATTCTATTTTCCCTCAAAATTTAAAGACATCCTACCACACCGGTCTATGCATTCTCATGTTTATAGCAGCATAGTTTATAATAGCTAAATCTTGGAAGCAGCCTTCGGTAGAAGAACAGACAAAGACAATATGGTACTTAGTCATGATATAGTGCTACTTTGTCATAAAGAAGGACAAATTTGTTTGTATAAAGTGGATGCATCTTGAGGGCATAATATTAAATGAAGTAAATCAGATGCACAAGCCTAGATGTTTTATGTTTTCCCTTATACAAGATACTTACTATATAAGGAAAGCATGAAATAGGAGATGGGGCGGGCCTGATAGCTCAGGTGAATAAAGCGCCTGCTTAGGCAGATAAAGGGGATGGGGCTGCAATCCCCCACCTGCCACACTGGCACAGCCAGTGGGGTGCACTGAGGTAGAGATTGGGACTGCGGGTGGTGGCACACATGTGTAATCCCAGTGCTTGGGAGATTGAAGTAGGAGGATCACTATGAGTCTGATCTATGTAGTGAGACCCTGCAGACCTTGTACTAAATACATTTTTTTTAAAGAAATAAAAGACAGATAGTAGAAAAAAAGGAAAGGAAAAGGTTTTGATCCAGCTCAGAAAATGTATCAAAAAGTTGTACTTTAACTTAGTACAATTGTATGTATATTTTATGTTTTATGGCCTATAAATCTGGTGTTTGGTCTATAATTATGATAACTAACTTCATAAGTTTTATAGGGTAAATAGGAGAATCTGATGCTGGAAAATTAAAATGTAGCACGAGGCAAAGGGAAAATAAAAGAATTAAAATGTGTTACATGCATGTACCAACAACCCACAAAGACTGTAGTTGTTAGGTTCTGCAAATATGTATTAATGGAAATATGTACTTATATAAATAAGCTATGTGATATCAGCATTTTCACTGATTCATTTTTATTGTTCCAACTTTACCAAAATTCTTCAATTTTTTAAATATTCTGTTTACATGTTCTACCTGATTCTTTAATATATTACTCATAGGGATTTTTAAATTCCTATTGGATAGTTTTAGCATCTGGGTTATTGGTAAACCTGGTTCTGTTAAACACTTTATTTCTTTGCAATTCTTTTCTTCCTGTTTTTTCCTTGGGTGTGCCTCATTATTTTTTGATTTAATGCTGTGTATCCTGTGTTGAGCAACAACAGAGATTGAGATAAACACAATTTACAGCCCCAAATGGGCATACATATCCTCAGGGCATCAATGTAAAAAGACAGTTCAGTATGATCAGGAGTTGAGCTGTTCTTTCTGTCACTAGCCGGCATGGATCCTTTCTTTAGTGATGTGATGTGTGAAAAAGAGCAACATGGGATACATGCATATTCTAATTAATCAATGTGTGTTTTACTTATTATGGGTCATAAGCATATGCTATTACAAAAGGGGAAATTCTAAGTGATGGTGTGAATTTATAGGCATTAGGTTTCGTTGGAAAATCAGAATGAAGAGGAAGACTTGTAGCTTATTGAGACACGGATGGAGGCTCACCCGCTTGTGGGGGCTCATGCCCACCCGCAGAGGCAGAGGCAGAGGCAGAGGCAGAGGCAGAGGCAGAGGCAGAGGCAGAGGCAGAGGCAGAGGCAGAGGCAGAGGCAGAGGCAGAGGCAGAGGCAGAGGCAGAGGCAGAGGCAGAGA